>MDKI01230517.1:0-17507 GCA_005239505.1 Nicotiana paniculata
ATGCTGAAGTTTCATCAAAACAAAGCACAAACTTCAGCTCCAAAACAAAAACAAGCTGAAGTTCACCAGTAACAAAACACAAAACTTCAGCTCCCACTTTCATAAAAATATAACACCAATAATTAAACAAAAAAAAAAAATTCAGCTCCAACTTTCAAAAAAATATAACAAAAAACACAAACAAAACTTCAGCTCCCTAGCTAAAGAATTTATAGAAATGTTCATTTAAAACAGACACACACGTTCAAAAACTTCAGCATATCACCAAAACAAAAACAAAAAAACTTAAGCTCCCAAACATCTACAAAACAAAACATCACCTGCTAAAACGCTGAAGTTAACCAGTTACAAAACAAAAAAAACTCAGCAAAACACAAATTTAACACCAATAACTAAACACAAAAAAACAAAAAAAATATCAGCTCCATAAAATTAAGGTATACATGACAAAAAATCACTATAGAACTAACCCCTAACAACCTATCGAACATGAATATCACAAAAAAAACAAACAAAACCCTATAGAACATGACTATCACAAAAAAAACGATACCCAGAAATTAAAGCGTAAAGGTACTGCAATGTACATGTGATTATAGGTAATATTGTTGGCGAACAAACAATTGAAAAATCAAAAAACAATGATGATCGTAAAAGCAAAGAACGGGAGAGAGAGAGAGAGAGAGAGAAAGAGAGTATTTGCAAAGTAGAGGAATGGAGTTTACTTGAAGAGAAATTCGTCTTGTAATAAAAAGGGAAAAATTATGTTAAAAAGGGGCGCCTAAATAAGACGCCCCGTGCAATTTTTTACATTGTCAATTAACCATTAATTCTCCGTGATAGTGTTTTATTTGCCATTAACAAATTTACTATATGTTTGCAACAAATTATTTGTGATACAAACATACAAATGCCCCCTAATTGCAACAAATGTTGAGGCCCGCAAGGAAGTGTTCCTTTGAGACTTGTTCACGTAAATCTTATTCAAAGTGTAGCTTGTGAATGATCAATTTTAGAATTTCTTTTTGCCTTGCATATGTTAGAAATCAGTTTCACAAACATGCAAAGATATGCCACCTTTCCAATAAAAGAAAAATTCTTGTGTGTCAAGAAAAAGTACCGCTACTTTGATTTAAACTCGTACTTCTTGAATCTTGATTTGTTCTTCGTTTTTGAGCTTGAACTTGATTTCTTGACTTTTAGCTTGATTGTTTGAAGCTTGAAACTTGTAGAGAAATTTGCGGCGTTTGATCCACGAGCTTCCTCTTGCTTCTTGTTATAATTTTTGGTGTCTTTTCTAGATTATGAAAACCCCCAGTTATAGTTGTGGAAAGGTTGAGTTATGATAAGAACAAACTCTTTCCGACCAATCAAATTGAAGTCTAATTAGGCCGCATTTAATTAGCCAGAACATGTCATTTGCACACGTGGCGCGCTTTTTGGTCTTTTAATGTGACTCGACATGCCTTGTCATTTTGACATGTGTCATGATCCTATTAGCTCTTCTATTTGACTTGGTGTGCCACGTCATTTGACACGTGGCACCAAACTAGGCCTCTAGGAAGATAATATCTTGGGCCTAATAAAGTGGGATGATCATTTGTAGCCCAACTGAATGGGTTAGCCCAATGCATTTGGACTATTTATTAAATCTGTATTTATTGAACTTAAAAAATTAACCCAATTATACTGGCTCATAATATTTATTGGACTAACATATATTGAATTTAAATTATATTTCAAATAATTTTATGGATTTAAATTCATTAAAATTTAATTGTTTACAAATGCCCCTTGCTTCAAAACTTGACAGGATATATACTTGTCAAAATTTTAAGACGAAACTTGAAGTATGTAAAAAAAATGCAATTATTACATCATTTTAATTGACTTCTTACCAATGCTCATTTAATCTCCCCACGTGCACTTGTTCTTATAATGTAATTTGAGGAGAATCAGAATTTGAAAATGTGAGCCTTGCCATAAAATTTCACGTGATGAATTTACTCATGAATCTTGGTATTATCTGTTATTATCAACTTCCTAACATTGATCCGTTAATGAATGAAAATCGTCAAAACAAGCCTCCCAATCCACGTATGACAACTCCTTTGTCTTCTACTTTGCCTCTTAACAAATCCTACTAAAACTCAAATTGCTTTGGTAGATTTAAGCTTACGAAGCATTTGCCTTCAAGTAAGCAATTCTAGTAATATAAAGAGACATACAAATTCCAAGTGTGCCACTTAGGTATTAAACTTTTGGTATTTGGACTTGCAATTTCCTTTAACTAGAAAATATTTCTTTCACCTGTAATGATTAACAAGAGTTAATCTTACTGCCTCTGCATGATCTTGTTATACAGACTTCATTATAAGTTGACAATTCTTTTTCTACTTTGTCTTTGATTATAGTTCTGATTTCACAACAATTTACCGGGTTGGATTTCAAACACTTGTGTCACCGCCACTACTAACCAAATCCAACCAGGAGACATATTAAGGTAATTATCCCACATCAAAATTTTTCCCTTAACAGCCACTTTGAACAATCTATATAAACCCCATATTCTCATGTACTTTGAGCATCAATCAGCAGCTTCTGCATATATCTTTGAGTTTGTCAACAAACGATTAGGAGGCAACGGTGAAGGTAATTTCTTCCTCTAGTTGTTTCATCTTCCTTTTTTGTTGTTTTGCAAGCCAAGAAGAGAAGGGCAAGCTTCACGCACGAAGAAGGTGATCTTAGGGTGTGAAAGGATGGGGACTCATCTCCGCCTGAATATTGGGGAGATTGCTCTAAGGGTACAAAGGGATGGATACTCATCATGGCCTGAATATCGGGGAGATTTCTCTCAAGATGGCCCGAATACTAGAGACTACTCTCAATGTGGCCCGACTATCGAAGATATTACTCTCAAGGTGGCTAACTATTGGAGAGATTACACTCAATGTGGCTCGATTATCAGAGAGATTACTCTCAAAGTGACCCGCATATCGGAGAGATTACTATCAAAGTGACCCGACTATCGAAGATATTAATCTCAAGGTGACCCGACTATTGGAGAGATTACTCTCAAGGTAGACGGACTATCAGAGATATTACTCTCAAGATTGCCCGACTATCAAAGAGATTACTGTCACGAACCAAACCGGAGGGCTGCAACGGGCACCCGGTACTTTACTCAATCGAGTACCAACGTAACATATCTTTCTTATCGTACTATCATGGGTAAATGTGCCAAAAGGGTCATCATGACATAACCGAAATAAAACATAAAGGAATGCTAGACATAGGACGACCTAACATGATATAGAAACTTATACATGTGACATACAGGCCTATAAGGTTGACATGATAATTTTTAAACTCAAAACATAGACCGACAAGGCCGTACAAGCATCCATATACCTGACATCTGTCTACAATCCTCTAAGAGTACAGAAACATCATATAAGTCGGGACAGAGCCCCGCCATACCAGGAAATACATGTCCCAATCATATTGACCAAATAGGAAACTCCGGAGCAAGTGGAGTGCAGCAACACCTTCCGCTGAGTTGATAGCCTACAAGGAGGAATATCAACCTGTCTATCGGGACCTGCGGGCATGAAACGAAGCGTCCCCAGGAAAAAGGGACGTCAGTACGAATAAAGTACTAAGTATGTAAGGCAGAAAAACATAAATAAGAACAGTAATGTAAAGAGAGATATAGGAGGTACAACCTGTAGCATCTGAGTGCCTCTGAGAGATAGTGATATGAAATACGTGATACATACATACACATATATATATATATATACACACACACACACACACACACACACACACACATATATATATATATATATACACACACACACACATAATCTTTTAAAAACATACACCTCTGTGGGCATCATCATCATCATATCGTACCCGGCCTCGAAGAGGACTCGATAAAAATGTACCTGTCCACGTGGAGCTCGGTAAACCCAACTGATCAGTGGTTTCACAATAGGTTCCATACCCAGCCGACTATAGTGCGGATCGTAGACTAAAATAGATACTATATATAATGCATGCTAGACTCATGGAATCACGTTCTAAACCTTTCGGAGTGACTTAAGGTTGTTGCACCTTCGGTTAATATTATGGACATCCATACCTTCAATATGAACCTCAGTAGAATTCAAGGATCATACATACTTTCTTAGAATAACTTTATAAGGAAAGAACAATATGGACAACCTTAGTTTTTAGGAGTAGATCCGTTATGAATTAGCATATCGTTTATGTTAATTTCACTTTAGATCATGACAAAAGAAAGAAGTAAGTGCCTTAACATAGCTTAACCACATTGATTCCTTAATACCTTCCAAGAAACTCTTCAAACAAGCCAACTCAATTAGCGCGACGGGATTCCCGACACTTGATTTGTGTTGTTTACCCTTTGTTTGGGTCTTGCATAATGAGAGAAACTTGAGATAGTATTTTTAGGGTTCTAAGGTCTGAATACACTGAAAAATAATGACTAAAAACGGGTTTGAGGCATCTTATATATATACATATGTCTTAAACCACCTATGTGGGCCCCATAGAGAGCTGCTTGGTGCAGTCTCGCTAAAACGCGAATATCTCTCTACTCCGATGTCGTATAGACAAACGGTTTAATGCATTGGAAACTAGACTCATAGATATTCAATTTGGTAGGTATATCATCCAATAATTCCAATTACATTGGGAGAAAATTTGAGTTACATTTGACCTAATTTTCAGCACATTATGAATGTAACTTGTGAAGACCTTTTCCAACTTTTGTTCCACAACTTTCTTAACTTCAAAACGTATCACACGTCTATAATACGACAAAAATAATGCATAGCATAACCTCCTTATCATGTAATGAACCATAGTCTCACCCTAAAGTACATGTTATAATATTCCAAACTTGTCGACTTCCGACGAAACATATTTTCTTCAATTGGTTTAGCTTCTAAGATTTCCAATCCTCTTGGTACTTGTTATTCATGATCTTAAATATTTGTAACCTCAAAGGTAACATGATTAACTTACTTTATGTACTTTCAAAGATGATCTCATTTCTAAGCTTAAATCAATTGACTTATGACGTACTCTCACACAGGAAAATATGGGGTGTAACAATTACTCCCAATGTGGCCCGACAATTGGAGAGATTACTCTCAAGATGACCCGATTATCAGAGAGATTACTCTCATGGTGTCCCAACTATCAGAGAGATTACTCTCAAGGTGACCCGACTATCAGAGATATTACTCTCAAAGTGACCCGACTATCGGAGAGATTACTCTTAAGGTGGCCCGAATATCGGAGAGATTACTCTCAAGGTGTGAATGAATGGATAATCATCCCCACCCAAAAATCGGAAGCCATTTCAGGATGCAAAGGTTCATACAACATATCGAAGTAAAATTCCATGGCAACAAATAGATGGATAAATCCTCAACATCATATGGAGGACAAATCTATGGCAGCATATAGAAGGGTAAATCTATAAAGAGGCCAACTTAAAGTGCAAAGGGACTTAAATGTCCACCGTAAGATTGGAAAGTTATAGTTCCTTTTAAGGATAAACCCGTAAAGAGGCCAACTAAAGGTGCGAAGGAACTAACATGTCCGCCTTAATATTGGAAATTAGAAAGTTTCAACTCGAAGACGTGTGGACTTGATGACATCAACTTGAAAACTTGGCAGACTTCAACTTGAAGACCGACAAACTTGAAGATTTGATGGACTTGAAAATTCGGCGGACTTTGGTGCTTCAACCTGAAGACTTTGAGGGCTTAAATATTTCAACTTGAAAACCGACGAGTTTGAGGACCTCAACTTGAAGATTGACAGATTTAAAGACTTGGAGGCTTAAATATTTCGACTTGAAGATCGAAGAACTTGAAGACCGGAAGACTTAAAGATTTGGCGAACATAAAGACATAATGAACCCTCGGACTTCAGCACATGTACTTGGTAGCCTCCGAAAAGACTATGATCATCCCATTGAAGACACTGATTTACCATAGAGGCTTGCCCCCTCTAATTCATATGAGATCAAAAATTCAAGAAGAATGATATTTCAGCCCGACTTTCAAGTGTTGGTTGAATGAATTACTTCCATCATACTTCATTTGGACAATGATTGGGGCAATATGTATCATTCGACTGAACTCAGAATGAAATTCTAAGCTGCCTACGTACCTTGATAAAGAGGATCAAGTCACACTGTAGTTCAGAATGGGTAAATTTTTTTATTTTTTTATTTTATTAATTTTTTAATTTTTTTTATGTCCTAACTTTTGCATAGGCCGCCTCTTTCAAGATTTTCAGCCTAGCGGACTTTTTTAATTTTTTAATATCCTAACTTTTCCCTAGGCCGTCTCTATCGAGGTTTTCAACCTAGCAGACTCTTTTTTTTCATGGGATGTACATAGTTTATATTCTTGTGGGCCAGGAGTAACATGTAGTTTATGCTCTTGCATTAAAGAGCGTAGCGACTTGCAATTTAAGCTCGTGTTGTGAGGAGCTTTCCAACTTAAAATTTTTTCTCGAATTTGAAGAGCTTTGCAATTTAAACACTTTGCTCGATTTTGAAGTGCTTTACAACTTGAAGACTTTTCCAAATTTAAAGAGCTTCAAGTCTTGAAGTTTGTCTCAAATTTGAAAAACTTTGCGATTTGAAGTCCTTGCTCGACTTTGAATATCTTCGACATGAGTCTTTGCTCGTATTTGAAGAGCTTTTCCACTTGAACACTTTTCCCAAATTTGAAGAACTTTAAAACTTGAAGACTTTGCTCCAATTCGAAGAGCTTTACGACTTAAATATTTAGTCTAAAATTAGAGAGCTTCGTGGCATACAATATATACTCATGTACCAAGAAGCATTATAACTTGCAATTTATGCTCGTGAGTTGAGGAAAATTATAGCATGCAGTTTAGGCTCGTGCATTGAGGAGTATTATAACTTGCTGTTAGGCTCGTTCATTAAGGAGCGTTAAGACTTGCATTTTAAGCTCGTTTTTTCAGGAGCTTTGCAACTTATTTGCTCGAATTTGAAGAGCTTCGCAACGTGAACACTTTGCTCGAATTTGAAGAGCTTTACAACTTGAAGACTTTGCCGAATTTGAAGAGTTTTACACTTGAAGTTTGTCTCGAATTTGAAAAACTTTGCGATTTGAAGTCCTTGATCGACTTTGGAGAGCTTTCGACATGAGTCTTTGCTCGTATTTGAAGAGATTTACGACTTGAACACTTTTCTCAAATTTGAAGAGCTTTATAACTTCAAGAGTTTGCTCGAATTCGAAAAGCTTTAAGACTTAAAATTTAGTTCAAAATTGGGGAGCTTCATAACATACAATAAATACTCATGTACCAAGAAGAATTATAACGTGCAATTTAGGCTCATGCATTGAGGAGCACTGCAACATGCAGTTTAGGCTCGTGCATTCAGGAGCGTTACGACGTGCAGTTTAGGCTCATGCGTCATTGAGAATCATGACCTGCATAGACTCTTCAGTTTCATCTTCGGGTAAATACTTTCCCCCATTCTCAGCATCCTCTGCTTCTATTTCAACATGAGGCTCAAAGCCAGAAAATCTTTGATCTCCACTTGTAGCCATACTCAATTTCATATCATGTGCACTAGTTGCTAGTTTGTCAAATATTTTGGGCTTTATGCCTTGTAAGATATAGTGCAAACTCAAATGCATGCCTTAAATACACATTTCGATGCCAAAAGTTTCACTAAGGTGATCTTTGTAGTTGAGTATTAAGCTACTCTAGCAGTTGATGAAGTCAATTACTGCCTCATCCTTTCCTTGATGAGTGTTTGTAAGTTCGATCATGCTTATGATGCGTCTTGTGCTATAGAAACGATTGAGAAGCTCTTGCTCCAACTGCTCCCAACTATTGATAGAACCAGTTTCGATATCTATGTACCAATCGAATCCATTACCTTTGAGAGAACGAGAAAACTATTTGACAAGATGATCACCATAAGTCCCATCGTTGTTGTGTGTCTCGACGAAATGCGCCACATGTTGCTTGGGATTTCCTTTTCCATCAAATTGTTGAAGCTTTGCAGGTTGATATCTAGTATGCATCTTCAAGTTATCAATCATTTGTGTGTATGACTTTGCATATGCGGGCGAAGATTTAATCGGAGGATCAATTTTATCTTCAATTTTTCCCATGATGAAGTCCTTCAATTGATCAACATGAATTAGACCTTATGTAGAAACTTGGATCTCTTTGACCACGATCGTTTGCCTCACAGAGGATTCTCCCTCTTCTTTTTCTTCCGAAAGCTCCACAGGTGCTTGAATTGATTTTGCTTCTGCTAAGCTCTCGACATCACTTGCTAGCTTTTCAAGGTGAGTATCTGGATCCCCCATATACTTGGTTAACTTCTCGAGTGCTTTGGTAAAATTTGTAAGTTATTCTTCCATGGTCAAATTGTTAGATCTTGTTCTTGAACTTGGAAAAGAAGAGATGAGAGGTAGAGATCATCCCACTGTGTGCATGCCAGAATTTGTACACAATAAATTTGTGTCGAGAAAATAAAATCAAGACCGAAAAATATTGCAACAATCGTATTAGTTGATTTCAAATAATATGAGTGTACAATCTCAATGGATCCTCTTATTCTTCTTTCCAATAGTAAATGAATTCAAAGGCCTTTGAGCTTGATCTTGAATATGTAGTTGTTGCCACGAACATTGATCTTGAATTCAGCTAGCACGAACTTTTATTTGAACTCGTACTCCTTGAATCTTGATTTATTTTCTGTTCTTGAGCTTGAACTTGATTTCTTGAACTTGATCTTGATTGTTTGAAGCTTGAAACTTGTAGAGAAATTTGCGGCGTTTGATCCACGAGCTCCCTCTTGCTTCTTGTTATAACTTTTGGTGTCTTTTCTGGATTATGAAGACCCCTAGTTATAGTTGTGGAAGTGAAGAGTTATGATAAGAACAAACTCTTTTCGACCAATCAAATTGAAGTGTGACAAGACCGCATTTAATTGCTAGAACATATCACTTGCATACGTGGCGCAATTTTATTATCTTTTAATGTGACTTGGCATGCCTTGTCATTATGACATGTGGTATGATCCTATTGGCTCTTCCGTTTGACTTGGTGTGGCACGTCATTTGACACGTGGCACCAAACTGGGCCTCTAGGAAGATGATATCTTGGGCCTACTGAAGTGGGCTGATCATTTGTAGCCCAACCGAATGGGCTAGCCCAATGCATTTGGGCTATTTATTAAATTCATATTTATTGAATTTGAATAATTAACCTAATTATACTAGCCCATAATATTATTTTGGACCAACATATCTTGAACTTAAAATATAGTTCAATTAATTTTATAGATTTAAATCCAATAAAATTTAATTACTTACACTTTACTCATGCAATTTTCGGGAAATAGAAAGAAAGAAATAAAGCATATAATTTAAAGAATTTTTAGATTAGAATGCTGGACCCCCAAAAAAGCGTAAGAAACGGACGGCAATTGACTTTGATCTCATACTAGAAATGTCAATTTGGAGTGAAAGTGGAAAATTAAAAAAGAAAAGAAATAGATAGGCATATATTGAAGTCTTTGAAATAACTAGAAAAGGACGGTATCAGTTATCTACTTTATTTGTATGCACCAGATTGACCAAGCATCCCAATTTGTTTAACCTTTCCTTTTTCTTCGGTTCTAAATTGATGCAATTACTTATTAAAAAAATTAAAGAAAAATACACTATTTTCTCTGAATATAGCTACAAGAAAATTCTTTTCTTATATACTAAATCCAATTTATTGCACTAAGTTAATTTTAATTTGCAATAGATTTTATCCAGAATAGGGACATATTTCAACACTTCCTTTATTGTAATTGTAAGTGTGGTCAGAAAGTATTTAAAATTTCAATGTGCTTATAAATAAATTAAGGAAGTAGTTAAATTTAATTTAAGCGGAAGAAGTTGGCTAAATAGTAACTCAAACTTTAATATTTGATGAATAATATATAACTAGTTAGATAGATTAAAACATAATGTTGAAATTACCATTGATTCAAAACAAGAAATATAAGGATAAATGTGAAGAAGTAGCAAGTGGATTATTTTGGGGGAAATAGCAGATATGTCCGTTTATAAGTATCATATTACAAAAATTAGTCAATTTATAAAATATTGGTATTATGAATGAAACAGTTATTTGTAGCCAAAAAAGGTCAATTTTTTGTTTTCTTTTGAGCAGGTGTTATTAGAATAGATTGGGTACATCTTAAGGAGTTTGAATCTCAGTTTTGGGATGATTTGGTACAGTTTTAAGGTGGTTTGAATTGAAAATCTGAAGTAGAAGATGAACATGAAAAAAATGATAGGTGTATCACACTGTGTATCACATATGTATCAAAAATGTATATCACATGTATATCCATGTATACTTGTGTGTGAGATACATGTGTGATACATGTTTGATACATGTATCGCAGAAGAATTTTTTAAACTCGATTTAACTACGAATTTTGATACCAAATCAGTCCAAATCACCTCCAATTTTACTCAAATTTTGTATATTGACTCATCTATATGTTTTCAATGAATCTCAACCATTCCCATTGGAAAAAAAAATCTCTTTTTGCTTAAATTTTTGGTATATATATATATATATATATATATATATATATATATATATATATATATATATATATATATATATATATTGTATTCCGTCACCTTATTTGTTACCTCATCCATGAAATTTCCTTTTCCATCTTGCATCTAATGTTGCTAATCACGCTTGAAGATATGGAAGGAGATCATTGTGTGATTCTTGAAAAGAAAGAACCTTATTTCCTTGAGTTTTCAATTTTTATATGTGCTTGACTGATTTTAATAAGTTTATGATTAATGGTTAGATATTGGTAAGTTAGATCTTTATTTGGATTTATGTAAGATTCCCTTATTTTGCGTTTGCAAGCCCAAACAAGGTTTGTCATTCCAGAAGTTTAAAATGCAAAAGAAGACCAAGGTCATTTTAACAGCAAAAACGGACATTGATCAACCTAAGAGGTAGGCCCATGTATATTTAAAGACGAAAATAATGCAAGCATATAGAAAGCAAGGTTGAATAAATCTTGATATTATGGAAAGAAAAACAAAAGAAAAATTATTAGCTTACAAATAGAAGAAGAAGATAAAATGTATAAATCGTAAATGTTAGCTTAAAAAAATTATTATACGCATGGGAAGTTAAAGAGCTTATCTTCGTAAAGTGAAGATTTTAGATACATATACCTTAATAAATCTTTAGATAATTTCAAGTCAAATTTAATGTTACAAAACTAACTTTATTATTAATATGAAGATATTATTAATATAACTTTTAAGGACATAAAAGTCTAATAATATTGTAGGGTCATTATGATCTATCACATTCAACTTTTATTTTTCGTACTTATAATATAGTATGATAGGACCAAATATAAATAGGAGCCCCTCCTATCTAGGTGTATGGTAGTTAGTTTTTCTACTAACCCACCCCCACTAGTTCTTCAGTTGACTAGGTATGGTAAGAAAAATTGACTAGTTTAACCATCACTCGAATTGGAGGTTAGATTTATGCCCCATCCTTTTGCGAATTTTTGCTAATTAAATTAATATATGAGACAGGGCTCCATGCAAAACTTCCCGTCACCACATGAGGTAAAAGCCTGAGTGAATGAATTGAACAAAATGAAAAAGGCGGAGGAGGCAAGAGGAATGTGAATAACTGATTAGGACTACAGTCTATGAAATGCTGTCAGACTATAGATAAAGATAACATCAGCAAATTAGATAAGGAAGCTCGATTGTTTCTACTTGAATATCGTTCAATTTAGTCATTCACTTTCCACAAGGGTATTTGTTTACCCTAAAAACGGATAACAATTAAATATATTTGTATTTTTAAGAACACGTGATTTCACTTGGCACTAACTGAAAAAATGCGTAAATTGATATTGAAAATTGACCGTAAAGAAAATTAAAGTAAACCAAATCAGATGTGCAGCTTTAGCCCTCGAGCTAAGTCGTCCTCGAAACAAATGAATATTTTACTGGAAAATATTAACAGAGTATTGAAAGCTTAAAAGAAAGATAGTATATTGCTTTGCATTGCGTCAATATGATGCCTTTTACAAATGATCCAACCCTCTTTATATAGTAGGGGAGTCCTACCTTTGATACAACCCTAAATACAGTAAGAAATTTCATGATTAGCTAATTAATCGGCCTCTTCTTGATACGTGCCGAGATTTCCGTCATGATCCTCGCCCAATTGCGGATATTTTGGCTTTTCGTTATTTGGCTCGGTAAACTTCCTCGATTTTGCTTGATCTCTATCCTGCCTAGTTTCAATTTTGACTGACCTCGATCTCGATCGGTCTCTGTGTCACGAGCTCCGCAATCTAACTTTACACCGCGGCCCGATATAACATAGGGTCGAACCTTGGCCTGCTTCGTTCCAGGACAAGCCCGATTTTGACAATATACAAATAGTCCCCTTGTTTCTCGGAGTGAAGACGACGAGAAACAATATGAACTTTTCCAATCCCATCTCGACGGGTCATGACGTAAGCGACGAACCCGACTATGATGTCAGCGACAAGTGGATACTGAAACATCCTATCGGTTCGGGTACCGAGGCATTAAATGTCTGTCAGTTATTGTCGGTCATTACCGGTTCTCAACCGTCATCTTAAACCTATAAATATACCTTTCTTCTTTTGCCCAAACTTTATTTTCAAATCTTCTTTACTCTTATCTTCTAATCCTTCGATTTCCTCATAGCTTTGCTCTTTCAGATCTTGGTGTTATTTCGCCTGTCTCACCACAAAATACCAAGTGCGCCTTCTCAGTTTCCATTCTTCTTTATTCATAAAAGTAAAATGGCTAAGACTTCAAAAACTGTTCCATAAAAGGAAACTGCTTCATCTTCACTGTCGGTCGGCGAGGAACCAGCGGCGGAGCCACGCCCTGAAGAGTTCTTTCCTTGAGGGTGTGTCATCGATTCCGATTTCAAGGTTGAAAAGACTTCCTCGGTACCGGGTCGATGCGAGCCGGCATCGAGGTATATATGCTCGATCTCTAATAACCTTCTTTCCCAGGTTAAAAAATATTGCAACTGGGATAAAAAATATGTGGTGGTGCCTGCTCCCGAAGAATCAATCACCGCCCACGTGGAAGGGTTCTTAAGTCTTTACACTTATCCCTTCACGTTGGGTCCCTTGGATCCGATTCTGCAAGAAGTACGAGGTGGCTCTTGGTCAGATTCACCCCTCTTTCTGGAGGATAGTGATATTACTATGATTCTTCGTGAGCAGAATAACGACGGGTGTCCCTTCACCCTCGACCACCTCATACGCTTGTACATTCCCCGACTCTATCGAGGGGGACTAATAAAGCTTACTCGACGGGCCATCAGGGCACCTTTCTCGAGTATAGATGAGGATAAAGACTGGGGCTAGATGAGCTGATTTGTTTGAGTGAAGACCTCAGACTTGACCCCCGCTGAGAGTATGCCATTTCCTGAGAAATGGAATATGAACCGTAGGTATAACTCTGTCCTTAAATTTTTTTTTGTCTTCGTTTTTCTCTCTTTCTTATTAGTGTTTTTCCATGCAGCTATTGCCTGGATGCTTGGTGCGGTTCCCCAAACGTAGATTAGGTCATGGGCCTAGTGTCGCAGAATACACATGCTGAGCGCGCATGGCATGATATGTTGAAGGGTCTATGGGAGGCCCATAACCATGGTAAATTTTCCTTTATGACTCAACGATTTGACCATTGTTCGAATTTCTCCCCGATCTTACTCATTTTTCTTTTGTAAGTCTCGGGTAGGACGTGGAAATGAAGCCCCCATCTGGTGATAAAGAAATCCTTCCCCAACCATCCATTCCGAAGCAGATAAAGGAGAGGAAGAGGAAAGGGGCTCCGAGTTCCACGAATTCGGATGAAAAGAAGACCAAAAAGAAGCAAGCCTGTAAACCCAAGGGAAACATCATCCCCCAATCTTTGTACTCGGTCCGTCAGCTAAGGGATGAGTCCGAAGAAGAAGAAGAAGAAGAAGAAGAAGAAGAAGAAGAAACCGGGCTGGTGGCCCGAATGTGGGCTGGTGTCGATGTTCAAAAAATCCTTGAGCCGAGCTAAAACTTCTCTGCCTTGACTTGATGAGCTCGGGATGGAAGCCTCGGCCGAAGTCTCCGAGCTTGAAGGATTTGAAGACGCTTCGCCTCGAGGTGAGAAGGCTATAGAGGTGGCGATTGAGGTTGGTATAGAAACCATGCTCGCGGCCACCGAGATGAAGGCATCACCCCAAAAGATTCACTTGGGGTGATAGATGTCGGAGATTTTCCCTCGTTTCCTCCGTTTACTGAGTCGATGATCAAGGATGCTCAGACGGTGGAGACTTACCATGGTGAAGGGCTTTATGGAGCGTGGCTATTTTGTCGGGGTGGAGGATGTCTCCAACTTAGGTGACTTGGAGGTGCCGAGGAAGAGTCCGGGAACGAATGCAACTTTTTCGGGCCCTAAGTTGATCGAATAATTCCCAGCCCTAAGCATAGACCCTAACCAAAAGTGATCGGTCGTCATTTCAGTTCTAGAGGATGCTCATGTACTTTTTTCCCTCGTAGGGGTGGCCAGCTATATCCAGTGCTTGGTAACCGAAGATGACGAAGATAAAATGGATGAGGTGGAAGCATCCTTCCTTTTCAACGAAGCTCAATAGGCGCTAAATCGGGTAATCCCAGATTTCTTTGACGGTGTCAATTCTTTGTACTTGTGCTTTGTTTTTATATAACCTTATTTTCTGTGCTTGTAGGCTTTAGTGCTTCATCATGAATCCTTTCTCCAATTATGAGGGGATTCGATCCGGTATGAGGCCAAGGTACAAGGGCTTACTGAGGAAAAGGATGCCCTCAAGCTTCTTAGTGAGTAAAGAGAAGGGGAAGCTAAAGGCCTCTGGGCTGAGCTAGAAATGGCTCATAAAGAGCTCGTCGAACTGGTCGAGCACATAAGAAAAATCTTTGAAGTTAGTGATGGTGACTTGGGCATGGTGACTAATGGTTCGAACCCACAGGTCCATCAAAAGCTTGACGTGATCGGACAACTACGTGAAGAAGTAGATGCATTAAAAGCTGAGGCCGAAGAATGGAAGAAGAACATGGATCACCTGGCCTTAGAAAAGGAGACTTCTCGGGTTCAGCTGACCTTGGCTGAAATCCATATCCGAAGTATGAAAGAGAAAATCTTGGTGGAGGCCAAGAAAAATGAGGAGCTCCAGTCCTAGTTGGGTTCAACAGTTTTTATTCCGGAGAACCTGGTCACAGAGCTTGAAGCGGCCAAATCGAAGGTTAAGGCAACCCAAGGCTGATACTGATGCAGTGGTGGCTATTTACTGGGCTGATGCCGAAGCCGCTCAGATTCGAGCAAAAGAGGTTGCGGAAGCAGCTCAGGTTCAAGCAAAGGGGGTTGCCGAGCATGCCAAATATCAATCTCGAAAGGAGACCCTTGCGGAAATCCATGCTCGTGGTTTTGACCTCACAACCGAGATCAAGAACGCTAATGAGCTCAAAGCTGAAGCTAGGAAATTAGCTTATCCCGATGATGATGATGAATCTGAAAGCTTAAGTGGATTCAAAAGTGGAGAAGACCCCGAAGGCGAAGATACTTAGGCTTTTAAATAGTTTTTGTATTTCTATTGAGGCCGCTTCGACCCTTGTAAGGAACTTTTATCGGGCCGTGTTGCCCTTGTAAAAGGTTTTGGTGAATATATAAAAAAATTTCCCTTCCATGGATTCTGAGTCTGTTGTCTTTTCATTGATTTATACAAAGGTCAGAGCGCCTTAGCATAAATTTATGAAGTTGTATTCTAAGGTCCAAGGTTGAGATGGTAAGGATCGATAGTAAGTACTGCCCTTGATCATTTTTGGTTGGTAATCCCTGAGCGAATGTTCGAACTCGAATTAAGGTAGCCCTTAGGCTTTATGGTCGAGTGAGGATTTGCTCGAACTCGAAATAAGGTAGCCCTTAGGCTTTCTAGTCGAGTGAGAATGTTCTCTCGAAGTAAAAGTAGCCCTAAGGACTTTGTATTTTTGCTTTCTTTTGTGTCCTTTTCGAGGCCATTTTGGCCGTTGTAAATTTTGTATTTGGCCGATATGGACTTTGTAAAAAAGATCGTTTATATATAAGGATTTCTACCCTTTTTGGCTCTCAATTTTTTTTCTTTTGCTTTATCATTCGTATTACAAAGGTTGAAATGCCTTAGCATAAAATAATAAGATTGTGTTCGGGGGTTCAAACAAAACCTTGCCTTTATTGCCTTTCTGGGTTAAGGCGTTATCAGGGTTCGAGGTTACCTAAGTTTTCTCCCGAAAATGTCTTATGTTTAAGATTCTGTCGAGGATTACCTTTAGAACCGGTTGTGAAGGAATTTTTTCTTTTTCAAAGACCTATTTTTGTACGGATTTCGGACGTCTCCGAACCGCGTTAAATTGTCCATAGCCTTTTAGTTCGGGTGTAACCTAATGAGCTTGCTTAACATAACAGTCCCCAAGTGGGTATGGTCATGGCCTTTAAAATTCAGGGGTTGCCTGATAGGTCTTACTCCCCGATATTTTGATAGCTCGATCTATTTCGAAGTTGGTTTTCGGACGACAGTCCCCGAGTGAGGGAGTGACCATCCGATCTTTGATTATAATCAATCCTTGAGCAAATATCGGAAGTACGGGATTGTAAAGTGGAAAATTTTCCAAGATATAAGATAGTTGCAAGGAAAATACTTCTCTTTATTCTTGTAAAAAATAGTCATACATGCGTACATGTTTTATGTCAAAGCTCGAGCAATCTACGTGAGCACGGTTGTCTTGACCGATTGGACCTTACAATGAATCCTACCTATCGAGACCCTTCCATTTCGAAATAATTTCCTTGCTAGAACAATTCGACATCCGAGAGTAATCCCCCCAGTATTCGAGGTTGATTGTAGAGAAATCTCGGATACTGTAAACACAGTTTTTGATATCGATTCATAATTGGCCTTTGATTCTAAGTTATCACGATCCATTGTTGCCTCATTAAAAACCTCGTCGGAAAACCCATTTGGGACAAAATCGGTCTAAGGAAAAAAGAGTGCAACGCGTGCTTTCATACCTAAAGACTTCATGTCGATAAATCCATCATTGTTTCTTGTCGACCACATGCAAGTGTTAGTGTTGGTTGATTTCCCAATGCACACGCAAGTGTATGTGGTCGACAAGTAATATAGGATTTTAAGTCCAGATATCGTACCCACAGGGACTTGTGATTAACTATCAACTAAACTAAACTCAAACAAATATTTAAAATTAATCTAAAATAGTAAATTAAGAGATTAAAGAGACAACTAACTTAGAGAAAGTAGTTTCCCCACCCCACACTTATGTTATGCATAGTCCTCGATGCATGATCACAAAG
>ML332167.1:0-117670 GCA_005239505.1 Nicotiana paniculata
ATAAGAATTACAAAATTCCATTGCTAGCCCCTTTGAGCCTTTAGACCTTTTCTTTGGTACCCAAATTACAAGACGTAACCCTATTTTGTTCTTAAATTGAGATTTTTGCACCTTTTCCTCCTAAGGCACTTAGTCTCTAAAAGAAGTAAGGTGGGATATTGGGAAATAGTTTTTGAGTGGAGCCATGGAAAGGCCTGTTAGTGCACGAAAAAAATTGTATTCAAAAGTCACTAGCCATTGAATGTTCATGTATGGAGTGTGTGTAGGAAAGAAAAAAAAAAGAAAAAAATAATAGAAAAAAAATATGTACAAAAAGATACACACCTCCAAATTTTATTAGTTTGTGCTAGTGAGAATCTAGAAGTGCTTAATTGAAAAAGGGCGATGTTGAATATGAATTGTGGCAAGGGAATTGGTTGAGAATAATATGTGTTGATTTGTGAAAGTAGTGTATTAAAGTGCTTAGTAGGGTTAGTCACTATTCCTAAATATATCCTACCCGTCCCTTAGCCTACATTACAACCTTAAAAGTCCTAATTGATCCTAGATTTGGCTAACTTGAATTAGTGGAGATCTACACTACGGGAAAGCTTATGGTACGACCACGGGATGCATATGAATTCTTTGTGAGAGTGAGTGAATTTGTTACATTGTGTGACGTCCTTAAATAATGTTCAAAAGTATATTTGAATGTGTGGACTAGATATATTCACTCTCTTGTTGTTGGTGAGGGCACATGATCTCATGAACGATTGGTAATATTGTAATTTTCTTGTTGGGTAGGTGCGTGAATTGAGAGGGCTTAGTAGTTGCAAGTCGACTCTTGAGGTTGGGTGGTTGCAATTAGGTTGTTGATATGATTGATTAAATTGTTATGCTTGGGCATGTCTAAGGAAGGGAAAGAATGTGAAATTTTGTATGTTCATACTTGATTGCCGGTATCGATCATAGTTAAGGGGTAATGTGTGTGATTGAAAAGTAAAATACTCCTTGTTAATGAAATGTGTACGTGTCGAAGGATATTGCTCGAGGACGAGCAAGAGTCTAAGTGTGGGTTGTTGATGCGTGGCTAGAATTCATAGTTTTAAGCATTATATACCTTACATTTTATGTGTTTTTGTGGTAAAAATACACGTTATATGTGCATAATGGAGTCTATTTCATGTGTAGGTGAATTAGAGATGGAAGCCGAGCTAAATGGGTGCATAAACGTCAAAAATACGCTCAAGAGTCGAAAAGGAGTGACCCGGGCCATACCCGGGCGTTTGGCCCCTAAAGCCAGGCATGCCCAGGCGTTTAGGGGGCGTTTGGCCCTTAAGGCCAGGGTGACCCTGGCGTTAGCCAGGCGTTTGGCCCCTAACGCCAGGCCTGCCCAAGCATTAAGGGGGCATTTGGGGCGTAACGCCTGTGTGTCTGGTCCAGTCAACTCCGAGTTTAGTGTTTCTCGGTTGGAATAGAAGTCTCCTACACGTTTAGGGTTTGTCCCAAACATATAAATAGACCCAAAAACACAACTTTGAGAGGAGGATCCCATTTTTGGAGAGAATATACACACAAGATCATTGAAGAAGCAAAGGATTATCAGTTTTCTTCATCTTAATCTAGTATTTTCCATTTATGCAAAACTTATGAAATTGTTTAATTCTAGTATGAGTGGCTAAACACCCATTGTTTTGGGGTTGTGGTTTAGCCATGA
The DNA here is from genome assembly GCA_005239505.1 of Nicotiana paniculata. Classification (NCBI taxonomy): domain Eukaryota; kingdom Viridiplantae; phylum Streptophyta; class Magnoliopsida; order Solanales; family Solanaceae; genus Nicotiana; species Nicotiana paniculata. The sequence continues at coordinate 1,697 of ML332167.1, forward strand.
ATATTGTTATTCGATATTAACTTAACCTTGGTTATAATTCGCTCAATATATGGTTGTTTCTTCAATTCTGCGTTTAATTGCTTAATTGTTTGGCCAACAATTAGGTTCTATATACTATCTATGTTATGCTTGGGAAAGTCGTATATACATTAGAGAAGAATTGAAGAGAGCGCGGTCTTAATCCTTCAGGGGAGCGGATTTGTGGTTAGGATAGGAATATACCTAGTCACCATGCTTAATTAAACATCGTAATCTTAGTGCATTNATTGGACCAACAATAGTCTATGAACATTCTCATCGGTTCATATTTCTTCTTCACGAACAACACAGGCGCACCCAGGGCGAGTCACTAGCTCTAGTGAAGCCCTTATCAAGTCAATATTGCAACTTCTCCTTCAATTCTTTCAACTCTGGCGGGGCCATACTGTATGGCAAAATAGAAATGGGCTGAGTGCCCGGAGCCAAATCAATATTGAAGTCAATATCTCTATCCAGTGGCATCCTTGGTAGATCTACAAGAAACACTTCTAGAAACTCACGGACAACTGGTACTGAATCCATGGAAGGAACCTCCGCACTAGAATCGTGGACATAAGCCAAATAATCTAGACACCCCTTCTTGACCATATGTCGAGCCTTCACATAAGAGATATCTCTGCTGGTAGAATGGCCCGGAGTGCCCCTCCACCCTAATCGAGGCAACCCCGATAAGGCTAAGGTCACCGTATTGGCGTGACAATCCAATATAGCATAAGAAAGGTGACTGTCACGACCCAAAATCCGTAAGGTCGTGATGGCGTCGGACATCATTGTCAGGCAAGCCAAACATTAATTAGTTGAAACAATTTCCTGTTTTATCATTTATGAAGAAGAATTTCCTTACACTTTATTACATATTAAATAAATAAAATATGTCGAGTAAAAACAATAGTTTGAATATTCCATTTTAGCAATTATATCCCAACACATCCCAGAACCTGGTGTCACAAGTGCTTGCACAATTTATATGAATTAATACAATCATCACAAAGCCTGTCCGAAATACAAATTGGACAAGGAAATTTAAAATAATGTAATAAATACAGTACGAGAGAGACTCTGTCAGCTGTGGATCGCCTCCGGATGATGCATCTTGCCTAAGTCTCCGAATCCTCCACATTGCTATGAAAGTACTTGTGCAATAAAATGCACGGCAAGTGTAGCATGAGTACAAAAACAACGTGTACTCAGTAAGTTGCCCGCCTAACCTCAGAGAGGTAGTGACGAGAGGTCGAATTAGACACTCACTAAGGGCCAGCAAATTAATTAACATCATAAGATGAACACGGTAGGAATGTAAAGGTAGTAAAGAAGCAACATATATAAGGCACTTAAATCCAAGTAAATACTGGGAATAAACAAACAGTTACCACTTCCTCATTTTTCCTCAAATATTTTAAATAAATAATTTCCTCTTTGTTTTCTCCCAAATATCTTGTCACTTTTAAAAATCCATGAAAAGCATTTAACAGTTTAGCATGCGCATACGGGATAAGGACAACCGGCCTGAGCCGTCATAATAATCAACTTTGTGCACTGCCGAGGATCGAACAGCCCGTACCAAAAGTGCACCTCTCAATATAATAATCATCTATGTGCACTGTCGAGGATCGAACGGCCCGTACCATAAGTGCACCTCTCAATATAATAATCATCTTAGTGCACTGCCGAGGATCAAATGGCCCGTACCATAAGTGCACCTCTCAATATAATAATCATCTTTGTGCACTGCCGAGGATCAAACGGCCCGTACCATAAGTGCGCCTCTCAATATAATAATCATCTCTGTGCACTGCCGAGGATCGAATGGCCCATACCATAAGTGCACCTCTCAATATAATAATCATCTCTGTGCACTGCCGAGGATCAAATGGCCCGTACCATAAGTGCACCTCTCAATATAATAATCATTTCTATGCACTGTCGAGGGTCGAATGGCCCATACCATAAGTGCATTTTAAATCTGCTGTGGCGTACGGCCCGCTCCCATGAGAGTGGGGGAAATAACATTCCACTCGCGAAATGTAAATTGCGAAACGGTCACATGCAATCATGCACAATCAACAGTCCACCTCGAATACGTCGGGAAAACAAATACCCAAGTAAATGACAGATTTCTGTTTAAAAAAACCACAAAATAGTATTTAAATCCCTTTTTCGAAATTCACTTGCCAAGTTTTTATAATGTTTGATAATACAACCTTATCCGGAAATACAATTGCCCGCGAAGGAAATTAATTCTCTTTTTAGATGATTTAGAAAAATAAGCTCTAATTTTCCTTATTCATTCAATTACAATTTTTGATTATATTAGCAGTCTAATATCACAAACAAGATCACAGGTACAACAGGTAAGGCATGCTAGTGGGTCCTAGGCTACCCGGACATGGCATAATAGTAGCTACGCACGAACTCTCGTCACCTCGTGCGTACGTATCCACCGAAGATAGTAACACATACTTAATTAGTTCGCCTAGGGGGACAATTCCCCCTCACAAAGTTAGAAAGGAGACTTACCTTGCTCCGAAATTCCATAACCAGCCTCCAATCCCTTCCGACGACTCAAAACGTTGCACAACGCTCCGAAACTATCCAAACAATGACAAACCAATGAAAATATACTCTAATATTCGCAAAAATTCCAAATTATATAATTTCCCAACTCCGCTCAGTGAAATGACCAAAATGCCCTCGGTCCCACATGCCCGGAATCTGAAATTTCTCGAAGGTATATTCTACCCATAGTTCCACTAGTTCAAATATACAATTTACTCTACATTCCATGCTCAAATTCGTGGCTAAAAATCCAAATTTCCATTTCTAGGTTTCCATATGATTTCCCATTCCCTACCAATTTCCATGTCTAATCCATGCATATAATCTTGTATTTAACTTAAAAACGAGAGGAATTTACTTACCTTGACAATGCATGAAGAAATCCTCTCTTTGAAGCCTCCAAAGATCGCCTAAGCCAAAGAAGAAATGAAGAAATGGCCAACAATTCACGGTTTTAAACATTTTGTCCAGCCTCGATTCCGCACCTGCGATCCTTCCTCTGCACCTGCGCTCCCGCAGGTGCGATCAATCTCCCGCACCTGCGGCTTCCTCAGCTTTAGCCCAAAATCGCACTTGCGCCCTACAACCCGCATCTGCGACCTCGCAGGTGCGGAAATACCGTCACACCTGTGCTCCCAGCCGGACCATCTATTCTTCGCACCTGCGGTGCCAATGCCGCACTCACGGCTCCGCACCTGCGGCCAAAACCTCGCAGGTGCGGTCACACCAGATGACAACAATTTCAGCCTTCTTCAAACTTCAAATATTGATCCGTTAGCCACACGGAATCCACCCGAGGCCCCCGGGACCCCGTCCAATTATACCAACTTGTTCCAAAACATAAGAGGACTTGCTCGAGGCCTCAGATCACATCAAACAACATTGAAACCACGAATCGCTCCCAAATTCCAACTTTATGAACTTAGAAATTTCCAACTTCTACATCCGAGGCCGAAACCTATCAAATCACGTCTGATTGACCTCGAATTTTACACACAAGTCATATTCGACATTACGGACCTGCTCCAACTTCTAGAATCGCATTCTGACCCCGATATCAAAATTTCCACTTCCGGTCAGATTTCTCCGAAAAACCTTCAAATTCCTATCTTTAGCCAAAAGACTTCAAAATGACCTCCGGACATCCGAATTCACTTCCGATCGCGCTCCCAACTCCAGAATCACCATACGAAGCTATTCCCAAACTGAGAATGCCAAATGGACATCGATATCACTGAAAGGCACTTCAAGCCCAAATTTATGAAATTTTTCTAGAATGCTAACTTCCACAATATACGCCGAAACGCTCCCGGGTTATCCAAAACCTGATCCGGACATACGCGCAAGTCCGAAATAATCATATGAACCTGCAGGAACCTTCAAATCCCAATTCGGAGGTCGTTTACTCAAAATTTCAATCTTAGTCCATTTCTTCAACTTAAGGCTTCTGAAATGAGAATTTTCTTTCCAAATCAACTCTAAACTTCTCGAAATTCAATTTCGACCACACCTACAAGTCATAATACCTGAAATGGAGCTGCTCACGGCCTCAAGCCACTGAACGACGCGCTAGAGCTTAAAATAACCGGTCGGGTCGTTACAGTGACAGCCAATCCATACCCAAAATGACATCAAAATCTACCATATCGAGAAGTAGGAGATCTATGCTAGTCTCAAGACTCCCAATGGTAACCAGACAGAAATGACAGACACGATCTACAATAATAGAATCTCCCACAAGTGTGGACACATATGCAGGAGCACTCAAAGAATCACGAGGAACAACCAGATATGAAGAAAAGTAGGATGACACGTAGGAATAAGTACAGCCCGGATCAAATAGAACTAAAGCATATCTATGGGCAACTAGAACAATAGCTATGATAACAACGTCAGATGACTCACCCTTAGGCCTAGCTAGGAAAGCATAACATCAGTGCAGGGCCCCACCACTCTGAACCACGTCTTTAAGATGACCTCTAACTTGCTGGCCTCCACCTCTAACGTCCTGACCTTCACCTTTAACAGCATCACTTCTACCTCTGGCTGCCTGACCACTACCTCTAGCTAGCTGAGAAGGCGGTGAAGCAACCGGTGCCAGAACGGCACGAGAACACCATTGATGTGAGTTGCCCGATGCCCGAGGGAAAAATCTAGCAATGTGCCTCAGGTCACCATAAGTATAACACGACCTCGGTGTTGTGACTGCTAACCCTAAAACTGACCCTGTCGATCTGAGTAATCATCCTAATTACTCTAAAGCAGAAGTGCACTAATAGGAGTTGGTGGTCCAATGTAGGCTAGTTGATCGGGATGAGACATATGAGGGTCGTGACCACCTGAAGCACTGTGAGATGCCTAGAGTGCCGAATGAAACGGCCTGGGAGGATAGCCTTTACCAAAATTACCCCTGCCTCCAGACGAGGCGCCACTGAACCCACTAGAACGACGAGGCCGCTTATTAGACCCCTGCCCTCTCTTCTGAGTAAGAACCACCTCGATCCTCCTAGCAACATTAGCAGCTGTCTGAAAAGAAATCTCACCCTTAGTCTCCTTGGCCATCTGTAGCTTGATAGGGTGTGTGAGTCCATCAATAAACCTCCTCATGCTCTCTCTCTCTCAGTAGAAAGCAGAAGGAGAGCATGATGGGCTAAATCCACAAAACGAGTCTCGTACTGAGTAACAGTTATGCTGCCCTGCTGGAGATGCTCAATCTACCTACAGTGATCCTCTCTCGATGTGATAGGGAGAAACTTCTCTAGAAGTAGCTGTGGGAACTGCTCCCAAGTAAGTGTAGGCTACCCAGCTGGTCTGCTCAACATGTAATCTCTCCACCACCTCTTGGCAGAACGTGTCATCTGAAATACAACAAAATTAGCCCCATTGGTCTGAACTATACCCATGTTCCACATCACCTCATGGTAGCGGTCAAGATAATCCTGTGGGTCCTCAGAAGGTGCACCACTAAAGTGAAATGGAAAGAGCTTGGTAAACTTTTCCAATCTCAATAATGCCTCATAAGACATGGCGCGACTATCACCGACCTGTGTCGCAACAATTGGCTGAACTACCCCAACTAGTGGGGCTGCTGGAGTCTGATATTGGGGAGCCATCTGCTCCGGATTGTGAGTAGTGGGAGTCTGTGCTCCTCCCCCACCCTGAGAGATGGCTGGTGCCATAGGAAATGCACCGGCCTGGGCCACACTCTCCATACGGTCCACCAAACGGACTAGAGCGTCCTGAAGCACTAGGGTGGCGATGAACCCCTCTGAGACCTGAGCTGGTCCAACAGGTACAGTCTGAGCTGGAACCTCCTCATCAAAATCCGCTTGAGGCTCCACTTTTGGTGTTATTGCTCGAGCTCTAGGTTGAGTCTTGCCTCTGCCTCAGCCCCTGGCGCGACCTCGGCCTCATCCTCTACCCCTAGTAAGAGCTGCCACTGTGGCTCTGGCTGTTGTCTAGGTGAAGATGCTGTACGTGTTCTAGCCATCTGTCAGAGAGCAAGAGTAGAAGAGTTCAGTTATCAATGAGAGAATAAAATCGCGCGACGGAGAACAGTAGAAGTGAAATTTGTTCCTAAACTCTATAGCCTCTAGAAGATAAGTACAAATGTCTCCGTACCAATCCTCCAGACTATACTAAGCTTGCTCGTGACTCGTGAGACCTAGGTAACCTAGTGCGCTGATACAAACTTGTCACTAGCCGAAATACCCACCTTCGGGACCGTGATGGCGCCTAACATTTTACATGCTAGGCAAGACAAAGTTAGAGAATCTTTAAGCCAGTTTTATTCAATTCAAATAAGTGAAACCAATTAAACCAAAGTGAAACTAAAATGAAGTATGAAATGACATAAAAACCAATAATATCTAAGTACAACCCGGATCTAGAATCATAAGTACACGAGCTTCTAGAGTCTCTACAAATAGGGTTTGAAATAAATACGACTATTCTCGAATGAAAAGAATAGTAAATAGGGAAAGTGGAAGGGGACTTCAAGATCTGCGGATGTCAGCAGATCTACCTCGAGTCTCCAAATGATAATCCGAGCTGATACACCTCACATACAGCTGGGACGAGTACCAAAATCTACACAGGAAGTGCAGAGTGTAGTATGAGTATAACCGACCCAATGTACTCCATAAGTGTCGAGCCTAACCTCGACGAGGTAGTGACGAGGCTATGACAGGATACTCACGTAACTATGCAGATGGAAATATACGAACAACATAACAACAAATAAAGAGAAACATGTACTACTTGGAGGGGACATGTGAAAAAGGGTACAAAATATGGTGACTACAATAGAGAATAACAACATGAAACAATCAATAAACCTTCAACCAATGAAACGGATAAACATAAAGAGTATAAATTGCACGACATCACCCTTCGTGCTTTTATTCTGAATCTCACCATCAAACAATAATAATGGCACGACATTACCTTTCGTACTTTTACTCTCAATCTCTCCATAAAATAATAAATACGACACGACATCAACTTTCGTGATTTTACTCTCAATTTCATCGTGAAATGATTAATACGACACGACATCACCCTTCATGATTTAAATCTCTTCCTCACTATGTATAAATCAACAATAAAACAATAATCGGCATGGCATCGCCCTTTGTGCATTAACACTTTCTCCCTTACCATGAGGCAAAGGACATATAACATTTGGGACAAAGAATGGTCTAGAATAAACCTTACGTCAACAAACGTTTTCAAAATACAAAGCCTCAACTTCCAATAGTATTCAATTATCACAAATAATTCTTAAATGCGGAAAGAATGATCAATTTAGAGATAAACTAGTCTAGGCATGGATTTCATAATCCGAGAACGAAATAAATCACGAGAAACAAGTTTCAACCGTATGCTCTAACCCAACAGCAAGGCATAAGTACTTGTCACTTCACATATACGTTGTAACCAACATTCAAGCACGTAGAATATAGGCAAACAAGTCCTAATACCTCTAGTCAAAGTTAACCATGATACTTACCTCACTAAAAGAATTGACTAAAAGCTCAACCACGACTTTGCCTTTCGAACAAGACTCCCAACCAACCGAATCTAGAAAATTATCAACCAAGCCATTCAAAATAAGCCTTAGGAATTACCCACGAATGAAAATGGTTCAATTTAGGTCATTATTGAAAAAGTCAACAAAAGTCAACTCCCGGACCTGCTTGGTCAAAACCTGAAATTCGGGCAAAAACTCGATTACCCATTCATCCTCGAGCCCAATTATTCAATTTGTTTTGAAATCCGACCTTAATTTGAGATCTAAATTCTAGTTTTACAAAAATCCCTAATTCTACCCAAATCTCCAATTTCTACCATGAAGATACAAGATTATAGGTTGAAATCTTATAAAATGTAATGGGTAATTGAAATAAAGTAAGTTAGAATCACTTATCAATGAATTGGAGAAGAAGCGCTCTTGGAAAAATCGCCTCTAAGGTTTCTAGGTTTGAAAATTTGAGGGAATGAACTAAAATCCCCCTTTCGCTTCTTAACCCAGTTACAATTATCGTAATTGCGACACCAAGTTCGTAGTTGCGATGATCACAATTGCGAAAAATCCCTGAGCCTGATATCTTCGCAAAAGCGACATATAGTGTCGCAAAAGCGAGCCAAGGCTTTCAAAAAAACAAACATTTGACTCGCAAATGTGAGTTAGCCTTGGTCTGCATCCAGTCGCAAATGCGACCATTTGTTCGCAAATGTGAACCCTGCCCCCATTGCATTTGTGGACTTCTCTTTGCAAAAGCGAAGCTGACCCAGCCCCCTCTATCTTTGCAAATGCGAACCTGACTTCGCATTTGCGAGGCTCGCATTTGTGATTAAGTCCTCGCAAATGCAAGATCTGCAGACCTGAGGCACCAGCATTCCAGCTAAGTTCAAAAATCACTTCGTAGTCTTTCCGAAACTCACCCGAGCCCTAGGGGTTCCAAACCAAATATGCACACAAGTCCAAAAACCTCAGAAAAACTCGCTCGTGTGATCAAAACACAAAATGAAACCTAGAACTACGAATCGGACACCAAATCAAATGAAGCTTTCAATGAAACTTAAGAACTTCTATTTTAACAACCGGACATCCGAATCTCGTCAAACCAACTCTGTTTCTCACCAAATTTGACAGATAAGTCATAAATATACTAATGGACCTATACCGAGTTCTGAAACAAAATTACGGATCCAGTATCAACAAAGTCAAACATTGGTAAAATATTTAAATTCATTAAGCCTTTAAACTTCAAATTTTTGACAAAATGTGATAACTCGAGCTAGAGACCTCCGAATTTGATTTCGGGCATACGTCCAGGTCCCAAATCACGATACAGACCGATCGAGATCATCAAAATATGAATTCGGGTCCGTTTTCTCAAAATATTGACCGAAGTCAACCCAACTAGATTTTTAAAGAAAAATTTGATGTTTTTATCAATTTTTAACATATAAGCCTTCCCGAAAAAACCCGGATTGTGCATGCAAATCGAGGAAGGCTTAAAGAAGCTATTGGAGGATTTGAAACATAAAGTTAAGGTTTAAAACTCTAGATGACCTATCGGTTTACCACAACATTGCTTTCGTTTTGACACTCCAACTAACCCTCGTAGTACCTATTGCACACTCTATTACCCCAAAATGTGCCCTTTCATGCAAGCTAGTAGAAAAAATTGCATTTGGTCATGTAAAGACTACTAGTTGACGCTAAAGTTTCATTAATGGTAGTAGGAGTGTATAAAGACAACTGATAAACTGCACCAAATCGATAATCCGAGTTAAACCGGAAAAGAATACCCGAATGTGGTTTGGTATTGAAAAAAAAATCGACCATAATTGGTTTGGTTTGGATTTAACTAAAAAAAATTAACCAAAATCAAACCAACCCGATAGTACATTTATATAATTTTTTAAAATATGTTATAAATATAAATATTTATTGTAATGTAATTTATAAATATTTTTTGAACTTTTTCAAAGCTTTATCTTTTAACGTATTATATCAAGTTTGGACTTAATATTCTTGAACGGTAAATAAATTTATAGCCCATAAATATAGTAACTCAAACAAAGGTCAAATCAATACTAATGCTAACAAAAGAAATTCCATTCAACACTAGGAATGATGATAGTGTGGGATATCTATTTTTTAGTTTTACATTGGTTAATGAAAATGCACAACTTAGTTTATCCTTTTCTTTAGTGCTTAGTTATGTAATTAATAGTGCTTACTAACTATATTATTTAAGCATGACCTATACAGTATTTTTAGATTATGTTAATTTTTATTATAGTTTATTAATTAGCAATATTTGTTTTATGCAATTTTATCTTTGTTATTGAATATTTTAGTATACGGAAAACATATTTGGCCACACTAATAATGGCCCAAATATCCAGAATGGGGAATTATGGTAACTTCACACGGCTTTTGAGGGCATAATGGGTAATTATGCATTTTTATTTTCCATCTCTACCCTTTAGCAGATTTTTATTTCAATTCAATTTTATCAAACAACTCTCTCTCATTATTTTATTGTATTACCTTCCCAAGACTTCTTTCATATATACGTGCATGGCTACATCTTTTTCCATAAATGCACATGTACACATACTATACCAAACAAAATACATTGAAATATACAAGTAGTATACTAGAGAAAATACATATACACTTAAACTACTATACTCATCTTGCATTGGTCACTTTCTAACCCCAAAACTCGTAAATATATAGTGCTTCACCTAAGAAGCTTTTCTATCCCCCATTTTTATATATTTATTTTCTCCTTCTTCATCTCTTATCTTTCTTTTAGTGTTAATGGTCATATTAAAGAATGGGGGATGGGAAGAAAAATAATGCTTCAAAAGCCTATGTTGTATTTTGTGGTAAGAGGCTTGGATTATACAACTTTTGCTGTCAGTGTGATCCTATGGTTACTTGTGTCAAGGGTAGCATCTTCCAGACTTTCAAATCGTATGATAAAGTCATAGCAGCGTTCAATGAGTTCAGAAAAAGTTGTCAAGCTGAGAATATATCGGCATCAAATGTGTATGTGGTATTTCGTTGTAAAAGGCTCGGATTATACAACTCTTGGTGTGAGTGTTCTCCTACGGTTATAGGTTTAAAAAGAAGCATCTTCCAGTCTTTCAAATCTTATGATGAAGCCATAGTAGCATTCAATGAATTCCAAGAAGAAAATATTGATAGTGATGAGCCATCTTCAAGTTCGTTTGTAGATGAAAGTGGTGTAAGGTTTGAAGGTGTCAATGGAGCAAGTGGTATTTCATCTGTGTTGTTAGCTGAATGTTTGTAGGAATGAAAATATCAAAAAATTGTTCAGTTTGATTATTAATAAAATTATTTTTCCCCTTATGAACTAAATATTTTGTCTATATTATTGGATCTTAATTGAAAAGTTTAGTTCTAAGTATCGAAGTATTATCATCTACTGACTAGATGTTAAGTAGTTATAAGAGCTAGATTCATTTTTCACCTATTTTAAACCTTACTACATTGATCCATGATATTCATCATATTTGGACACGGCCTAGAATGTTAGATGAACTTTCAACATTTGTTTGAAAAATGTAGTAATGTCAGATTTTGGACACTATTTGATTCATCTCTAAAAAATTCCTTTTTTGACAAGAATTTGGAAAGTTTGATTCATAAGTACTTCTTCTATTCTCAACTATCTTCAACTTTTTTACATATTTCTTGACAATACATTTTCTTATTGTCCAAGTTGGTGTCAAAAGTTCAATGTACTTTCTTAATTTGGCAAAAAATTGACCACCTTTAGAGGACTTAACTAATCTTTACAAATGCTACTCATAGTTCTTTCATTACATTAGGCATCAAACAAACAGTTGCACTTTTGAAGACAACTGGACTGTTTTGTTAACTGGCATCAAATGAAACAGTTGCACTTTTGAAGACAACTAGACTGTTTTGTTAACTGGCATCAAACGATCATCTAAGTAAAGAAAATGATTCAAAGACATAATAATATAGTTTCACTAATATGAGATTACATAACATCACCAAAACATAATAAGATCAATAAAAACATTATCATAAGGGGTAGACAACTTCATAGACTATTAGAAAAACATCACCATAAGCAAAAGACAATTTGAGAGAAAATTTCATAATGCATGGACTACTCAAGATTTTGGGTCACAGAGAGAGACTTGGTGGTCTTGGAGGCGGATTCAGTGTCACTAGTGATAACAATAATAGAATTGCTCTAAGCTCCATTCTGATGGATGGCGTGGGCATATCATCAAGCATGGTATAAATTGAAGTTAGTGGATGCTCCTCCAACATGATACTTTTTAGGTAATCAATGCTTGAGTCCCGAAACAGCCTCTCAAGCAATTCACTAAGCTCACGCTTCAGCTTATTAAAGTTACACTTAAGATCTTAGTACAAAATATTATGACTTATGGTGATCCATGGAGTGGTTGTTCAACAACTTTCTTGATCGGAGTCCTATCCATCGTTATGCTTAGATGTAGTAGTAGTTTTAGTTTGTTTGTTTTATGTAAGCTTAGCATACGAGAAAAATATATAGGGAGAGTTATAATAGCTATTCCACTTCCCAGTAGGACTTAAAGTCTCTTTGTAGAGACCTTATGCAGCCATTACACTTCCCAAAGCCACCTTCACTCCTTCATGCGGATATTACACTTTCCAAAAGCCACTTCTACTCCTCCATGCATCCATTACACTTTCCATTAGCCCCTTCCACTCCTCCATGCAACCATTACACTTCTCAGTAGTCAATTCCACTCCTCCATGCACCATTGAACTCCTCCATGAAACCATTGCTCTCCTCTATGACTACAATTAATTATTGAAGCTTGTCTTTATCTATCTGAATATACAGATTTTGGATTAAAAATTTTTTAACTTGTACCATATAGTGGTAGTGCCCTTCATAGATTTTATCTCATAGTCTTAACCATAGATTTATCAGACTTGAGTAAGCCATATAAAGGATACTTATTTGACCCTTGTTTAGGTTTATGTTTAGGTTTTGGTTCTATTTTAGTTTAGGTTCGTTTAGGTTTAGGTTTTGGTGGTTAAATTCTAATTAACAACGGATCGTTCTCCAAAATTTTGTATTGGTAAATATAATTTTTGATTTTCTGTGTTGATTTTTCTACTTCTCTATGAGAAAATTAATGTCGCTTTTAAAACTTTTTTCAAGATAAGCTTCCCAGTCTTGTTCTTAGTTGTAAAAGGATAGAAAATAAGAGGGGGACTTGGCCTAAAACTATTAAAAATTGTGTAGTTCCAGTTTAGTCATTTTTTTCACTAAATATATTAAATGATTTCCAGTTTAAATAGGCTTTTTTTTAATCGCGTAGTCTTCTTAAAATAAATAAATATAACAATAATCCAAGAAAAAAGTACAGACAATATTATAAGGATGTCACGACCCAAAATCTAACTGGTCGTGATGGCACCGAATTCAACCTGCTAGGTAAGCCAATCAACCACTAGCCAATTTAATAAGATTTATTGAGACAAATAAATAAAAGAAAATATATGGATCTTATACATTCCCCAAGGACTGGTAGTACAAATCATGAGCATCTAAGATTTAGAACTTACAAAGCTAGTATGAAATGAAGTACATCATCTGTTTGAAATATACATGAACAGATCTTTCATAAGTCTAGACCTACCATGAATAAGAGGCAGCTATAACCGGAACGTAGGTACATCTTCAAATCCAGCTCTCGTAGATCATAGCAACATCAGCATCCAACATCTGCACGGTAGGTGCATAAGTGTAGTATGAGTAAAAACGACCCCATGTACTCAATAAGTAACAAACCTAACCTTAGGTTGAAAGTTGTGAAAAGATGGAACAAAGGTTAGAGTCCAACACCAATAGCCAACAATAGTTAATAACAACATAATAATAATGGTACTCAGATATAAGATGCTCATCTCGCTCATAGTTCCGAAAAAATAGGCATGCTATTCAAGTATATCATAGAAAACCCAATTCTTTTACCGAAATCACCAAAATATGAGTAGGTTTGTAAAACTGTGATTTTCCCCAAAAGCTTTTCAACAATAAATAAAATGTTTCATTTTTCAGATAACATGAGGAAAGTACATCTCTATGCCTACATGTCACTATGCAGGTGAAATCAATGTCACCAAAATCGGGTACCAGAAAAAAACGCATCTCTATGCATGTATCTCAAGTACGCATGTCAAATGCAATGTATCTTAGTGATGAACTCATGTACCACACTCCCAGAGTACTCAATCTCACTATCTCGTATTTTCCCCTCATCATGCTCAATCACTCGACACGCTCAGTCACTCAGTACTGTATATGACCAATTTAGCCCAGGAAGATCCATCCCTCAATATAAATTGACTGCGCTCATTGGGGGTGTGTGCAGACTACGGAGGGGCTCCTTGAGCCCAAGCGCTATATCAAGCCAATAATGGCATAAATCAGTGACGCGCTGGGGCATGCAGCCCGATCCAATAAATATATATAGCCATAAGGCTCGTTGCGGCATGCAACCCAATCCATATATATATACATATACATATACATATACATATATATATATATATATAGCCATAAGGCTCGTTGCGGCGTGCAACCCGATCCACATATATACATATATCACTCACAGCTTGGCACTTAGGCCCCAACTCAGTCACCAATTTCTCTAGTCTCACGGGCTCACAATGCTATACTAAGCAACCCTAATCAATAATATTAGATGTGACAATAAACAATAACAAAGACTGAGATATGATATGAAATAAATGATCATGATTGAGTATGAATGTCATGACCCGATTTACCCTCCGAAAGGATCGTGACGGCACCTAGTCTCTATGACTAGGTAAGCCTAATTGCGGAAAAGTTATTTAATAGAAGCAATAAAATAAAGACGGAATAAAGTAAATATACTAATGAAACATCTCCACTTGGTGCGTACGAAATACAACTTCTCAAAACCCGGAATATCACTTTAGTCACAAGCTCTATCTCAAAATAGCTCTATACAACGTAAGGAAATTTACATGAAAAAATCTATCTAATTCTGGAGTGGAAGGTGACTCGAAGGACTCTGCGAACACGGCAGATTTACCTTTCGGTCTCCTCGAAGCAGCCGCTCGGACCCCTAGTCATGAAACTGAGTGTTGGTACCTGGATCTGCACACGAAAAAACATGTGCAGGAAAGTGCATGAGTACACCACAATTGGTACCCAGTAAGTGCCAAGCCTAACCCCAGTCAAGTAGTGACGAGGTCAGATTAAGAATCTACTGGATTTTTTTTTATAAGTAAAATAGTTTAAAATAGTACAGAGGAATGTAAATTCTAATGTAAGCAGTAGAAACAAATAAATCTGAGAAGTAAAACAGCGACAGGGAGCCCTTGGCTCAGTAAAAAATATCACATGATGGAATCTTCCGGGATACGTCCCGTAGTTCCAAATGTAAAGATGCAGTACAGGGGGAAAGCTCTCGGAATACGTCCGTAGTCCCAATTTAAATATGAGGTACAGGGGGAAACCTCCCGGAATACGTCTGTACTCCCAATTTAAATATGTAGTACGGGGGGAAAGCTCCTGGAATATGACCGTAGTCCCAATTTAAATATGCAATACAGGGGGAAAGCTCCCGGAATACGTCTGTAGTCCCAATTTAAATATGCAATACAGGGGGAAAACACCCAGAATACGTCCGTAGTCCCAATTTAAATATGCAATGCGAATGAATGTCGGATACGGTGTATTTAAACAGCTCAGGAAAAGAATAACAGACAAGAACAAGATCAAGACTAACTAACACGGTGCACATTGAATCAAATAGGAAATTTAGGTAAAAACAGGTAGGCATGCTTCTTCCTAATCTAAACTACGCAAGTGGCACATTAAACAGTGAAAACAGAGTAAAATGATTTATGGTATGGATAGGAAAATGGAGTTAAGAAACAATGGACCATGTACGTACTCGTCACCTCACGTACACGGTGCACATATAACAAATACTATCAAAACAACCTAAGGGGAAGTCCCCAACACAGAGTTAGGCAAGCCACTTACCTCCACGAGTACCCGACTCCAAATGGCCCAAATCTATTCAATTCAATTGTAGAACGTAAATATCACTTTAAGGAATCAATATAGCTAATTAGTTCGAAGCTAATACGCGAAGTTTGGAAAATTACCCAAAAAGTCCCCCGGGCCCACGTCTCGGAATCGGGTAAAAGTTAAAAATTTTGGACACCCATTCACTCACGAGTCTAACCATACAAGAATTACTCTAATCGGATATCAAAATCTCAATCAAAACTCACAAGCTTGGCCTAAGAACTTTATCCAAGTTTTTCCCAATTTTCCACCATAAATTCGAAATTAAAGGGTAGATTCAAGTGTATAATCATGGAAATTAGTCTAAATTGAGTAGGAATCACTTTCAAAAATCGCACTTTCCCGAGCTCTAAATAGTTTTAGAATTTATGAACTTCAAACCCTCGAATTTTGTATAAACAGCCCAGGTATTCCGCAAATACGACTCTTGGACCGCACCTGCGGAAAATCCATCGCAGGTGCGAAAACTCACTGAAAGAGCTGGGGTCGCACCTATAGTCACTGGGCCGCATCTACGGCTCCGCACCTGCGGAACCCAGACCGCACCTGCGAGAACTGGTTGACTTTGACCAAACACGCACCTGCGAACCCCTTTTTTTCATCTGCGTGTACGCACCTGCGTTTCCCCGTCCGCAGGTGCGAGACATCAGAACCAGCAATGGTTCAGCTATTTTCCAAGTTCCAAAAATACTCGTTGAGCATCCGAAACATCCCCAAGGCCCCCCAGACCTCAACCAAACTTACCAACCAGTCTTAATACCTTATCCAAACTTAGTCGAGCCTTCAAAACACATCACATAACATCAAAATCACCAATTTTTCATGGATTCAAGCCTGGGAACTTATGAAATTTCCAAAATCTACAATTGATGCCGAAACACATCAAAACTAGTCTGAATGACCTCAAATTTTACACACAGGTCATAAATGACAATACGGACCTAATGCCACTCTCAGAATTCCATTCCGATCCTGATAGCTAAATTTCACATGTCGGCAAAAATCGCCGAAATTCTAACTTTCGCCAATTCAAGCCTAAATCTACTACAGACCTCGAAAACATATTCCAAACATGCTCCTAACTCCGAAATCACCCAACAGAGCTAACAGAGTCGACAAAATCCCATTTGGTACCCGTCTTCCCATAGTTCCAACTACGGTCTGATTTCTAAAGCTTAAACTCATATGCAGGGACTATGTGTCCAAAAACTCTCTGAATTTCACGACTAATCATTCTGAAAAGTCCCATAAGCAGATATGAAGATGGGGAAAATATTTATTAGGGGATCGGGGCGTTAACTCTCAAAATGAACGACCGGGTCGTTACATTCTCCCCCTCTTAAGAAAATCGTTCGTCCTCGAACGAGCATAGAGACATACCTGAAGCTCTGAAAAGATGAGGGTACTAACTGCTCATATCTTGCTCGGTCTCCCAAATCTCCTCCTCGACTGGCTGACCCCTCCACTGAGCCTTGACTGATGCAATATTCTTTGACCTGAGCTTTCTGACTTGTCTATCGAATATAGTTACTGGCTCCTCAACATATGACAAATCCTTGTCCAACTGGACTGAACTGAAATCCAAAACATGGGTCGGGTCACCGTGATACTTCCGGAGCATAGAGACGTGGAATACCGGGTGAACTCCTGCTAGGTTGGGAGGCAAGGCTAGCTCATAAGCAACCTCTCCAACACGTTGCAACACCTCAAAAGGGCCAATAAATCTCGGACTCAACTTACCCTTCTTCCCGAACCTCATGACGCCCTTTATAGGCGATACCCGAAGCAAAACTCGATCACCAGCCATAAATGCCAAATCACGAACCTTCCGGTCCGCATGACTCTTCTTCCTGGACTGAGCTATGTGAAGCCTCTCCTGAATCACCTTCACCTTGTCCAGGGCATCCTAGACAAAATCTGTACCCAACAATCGGGCCTCGCCCGGCTCAAACCATCCCACTCGGGACCAGCACTGTCTACCATACAAAGCCTCATATGGCGCCATCTGAATGTTGGACTGGTAGTTGTTATTATAAGCAAACTCCGCAAGTGGCAAGTATCGGTCCCATGAACCTCCAAAATCCATCACACAGGCACGGAGCCTATCCTCAAGAATCTGAATCGTGCGCTCGGATTGCCCGTCCGTCTGAGGGTGAAAGGTTGTACTCAACTCTTCACTGGTGCCTAGCTCCTACTGAACGGGTCTCCAGAACCGTGAAGTGAACTGTGTACCTCTGTCTGAAATGATAGATATTGGAATACTGTGGAGGCGAACAATCTCCCTGATATAAATCTCCGCCAACTTCTTGGAGGAGTATGTAGTCAACACCGGAACGAAATGGGCTGACTTGGTCTGCCGATCCACAATCACCCAAATAGCATCGGACTATTTCAAAGTCCGAGGAAGTCCAACCACAAAGTCCATGTTTGATCTGCTTCCACTTCCACTCTGGAATCTCAATCTGCTGAAGTAACCCTCCTGGCCTCTGATGCTCATATTTGACTTGTTCACAGTTGAGGCACTTGGCCAAAAACTCCACTATATCCTTTTTCATCCTTCTCCACCAATAGTGTTGTCTCAGATCCTTGTACATCTTCACGGTACCCGGATGAATGGAATACCGCGAGTTATAGGCTTCCTCAAGAATCAACTCCCGAAGCCCATCCACATTGGGCACAAACATCTGACCCTGCATCCTCATCACGCAGTCATCTCCTATAGTCACATCCCTGGCGTCACCTCGCCGAACCCTGTCCTAAAGAACCAGAAGGTGAGGATCATCATACTGTCACTCTCGAGTTCGGTCATAAAGAGAAGACCGAGCCACCACACAAGCTAAAACCCAGCAAGGCTCTGAAAGATTCAACCTCACGAACTGACTGGCTAAGGACTGGACATCCAAGGTTAAGGGCCTCTCAACTGCCGGAAGATATGCCAAGCTCTCCGCCCGGCGACTCAAGGCGTCGGCCACCACATTGGCCTTCCCCAGGTGGTATAATATAGGGATGTCATAGTCCTTTAGTAAATCCAACCATCTCTGCTGGCACAAATTGAGGTCCTTTTGCCTGAACAAGTGCTGCAAACTCCGGTGATTTGTAAAGATCTCACATGGAACATCGTACAAATAATGACGCCAGATCTTCAGGGCGTGAACAATAGCTGCTAACTCGAGGTCATGAACCAGATAGTTATTCTCATGCACCTTCAACTGTCTGGACGCGTAGGCAATCACCCTACCGTCCTGCATCAATATTGCTCCAAGGACAATCCTCGAGGCATCACAGTAGACAGTGTAGGACCCCGAACCTATAGGCAACACTAATACTGGGGTCGAAGTCAAAGATGTCTTGAGCTTCTGAAAGATCTCCTCACACTCCTTGGTCCACTTGAATGGAGCACCCTTCTGGGTCAGTTTGGTCATAGGTGCTGCAATAGATGAAAACCCCTCTACAAAGCGACGGTAGTACCCTACCAAACCAAGGAAACTGCAGATCTCTGTAGTTGATGATGGTCTAGGACAACTCTGCACCGTCTCCACCTTCTTCGGATCTACTTTGATCCCATCCCAAGACACTATGTGGCCCAAGAATTCCACTGAATCAAGACAGAACTCAGACTTAGAGAATTTTGCAGACAATCTTTTCTCCCTCAAAGTCTGAAGCACAGTCCTCAAGTGTTGCTCATGATCTTCCCATGATCGGTAATACACCAGGATGTCATCAATAATTATAATGACGAAGGAATCAACATAAGGCCGGAACACATTGTGCATCAAATGCATAAAAGTTGTTAGGGCATTGGTCAGCCCAAATGACATAACAAGAAACTCATAGTGGCAATATCTGGTCCTGAAGGCAGTCTTTGGAATATCCGGCTCCCGAATCTTCAACTGATGATAGCCAGAACGCAAGTCTATCTTGGAGAATACTCTGGAACCCTGTAGTTGGTCGAATAAATCATCAATGCGAGGAAAAGGATACATGTTCTTCACGGTGACCTTGTTCAACTGCCGATAATCAATACACATACACATAGAACCATCTTTTTTCTTCACAAATAATACCGGAGCACCCCAAGGTGATACACTATGTCTGATGAAACCCTTATCAAGAAACTCCTGTAACTGCTTCTTCAACTCCTTCAACTCAGGAGGAGCCATACGGTAAGGAGGGATAGAAATGGGCTGAGTTCCCGGAAACAAATCAATGTCGAAATCAATATCTCTGTCGGGCGGCATACCTAGAAGATCAGCTGGGAATACATCAAGAAAGTCCCTCACTACTGGGAGTGAATCAACTGGAGGGGTATCAACACTGACATCTCTCACATAGGCCAAATATGCATCACACCCCTTCTCAACCATCCGTTGAGCCTTAAGAAATGAAATGACCCTGCGGAGAGTATACTCTAAGGTACCTCTCCAATCTAATCTCGGCAAGCCTAGCATAGCCAGCATCACCGTCTTAGCGTGACAATCAAGAATAGCATAATGGGGCGAAAACCAGTCCATGCCCATGATAACATTGAAATCTTCCATGCTAAGTAATAACAAATTAGCATTGGTCTCAAAACCACTAAGATAAATCAAACACGACCGATATACGCGGTCCACAACTAGAGGGTCTCCCACAGGAGTAGATACATAAATAGGGGAACTCAAAGAATCCCGAGATATCCCCAATATGTGGAGCAAAATAAGAGGACACATATGAATACGTAGAGCCTGGATCAAATAATATTGATGCATCCCTATGGCAGACAGGGACAATACTTGTGATGACTGAGTCTGAAGCAACAGCCTCAGAATGGGCTGGAATGGCATAGTATCTGGAATGGCCTCTCCCTCTAGGGCGACCTCTACCTCCCCGACCCCCACCTCGAGTTGACTCAGGAGGTGGAGTGGCAGCTGGGGCTGGAAGAATAGCCGGAGGACCCGGCGGAGCACGTGGAGGCTGATAAGATTGTGGAGGTGCACCCCTCTTGGCCCTGGGGAAATCTCTGATCACGTGACGTGTGTCACCACACACAAAATAACCCCTCAGAGGACGCTGCTGCTGAGACTGAATAGGAGCTGGTCTATTGGGCTGGCCGTAAATAGCACCTCGAACTGGAGGCATACTAGATACTGGCGGTGCATAATAGAACTCCTGAGGTCTAGGAGGATCTGGAATACCGCTGGTTGCTGGAAGGGCTGAATGAACAGGGCGACCCACAAAGCCCCTACCGTAACGTGCTGTTGGTGCACGAGCTCCTGAAAAATGGCCAGTCTCTCGAGACCTCTTGGGCTCTCTCTCCTCTCGGTCCCGGGTGAACATGCCCTCTACTCTCCTGGCAATACTCACTGCCTGCTGATATGTGATGTCCATCTCAAACTCTCTGACCATACTGGTCCGGATACTGGGATGGAGTCCCTCAATGAAGCGGTGAACCCGCTCTCTGAATGTGGCAACCAAGGCTGGTGCATGCCGAGCTAACTCACTAAAACGAACGGCATACTCCGACACAGTCATAGTACCCCGGCGCAACTGCTCGAACTTCACGCGTGAAGTATCCCTGAGGCTCTGAGGGACATACTCTCGCAAAAACATCTCTGAAAACTGAGTCCAAGTGAGTGAGGTTTCCTCGTCCGGACTACTCGGCTCATAGGCTCGCCACCACTAATATGCAGCTCCCCTCAACTGGAAAGCGGTGAAAGAAACCCCACTGGTCTCCACAATGCCCATAGTGCGGAGAATACGATGACACACCTCAAGAAATCACAGAGCATCATCTGAATCTAGTCCGCTGAAAGCAGGTGGGTGGTAATTCTTGTACCTCTCAAGTCTGAGCTGCTTTGCCTCAGAAGCAGCTACCCTGGTCCTATGTTGTACCGGAGCCACTGGGCAATGGAATATACTCCAGGGCCTGATCAATCTGGCCCCTCTGCTCAGGAGTGCGGGCTGCAGGAGTCTGTGCCCCTCCCCCGGCCTGAGATGTAGCGGGAGCTATCGGAAGTAGTCCACCCTAAGCTAGAGTGCTGAACATGCTCATGAACTAAGATAAAGTCTCCTGTAAGGCTGGAGCAGCAATATGGACCTCCTGCACAGGCTCTCCAGCTGGGACTGCTATAGGCTCCTCTATCATTGCTCTCGCCGGTGCTCGGGCTGCACCGTGTGGTCGTCCTCTACCCCGACCCCAGCCTCTGGCGGCTCTGGCAGGGGGCTTGGGTTCCTGGTCGTTGGTCCTCCCAGTACGGGTCCTCACCATCTGTGGGAAAGAACAAAATAGAATTTTTCGAATTTTGATGTCAATAACTTGCACGACAAGGAAATCAAATAAATATGATTGTTCTTAACAGTTACATAGCCTCCCGAAGATAGACACAGATGTCTCCGCACCGATCCGCGGGACTCTAATAAAACGGCTTGTGACTTGTGATTCCTATGAACCTAGACGCTCTGATACCAACTTGTCACGACCCGATTTACCCTCCGAAAGGCATCGTGATGGCACCTAGTCTCTACGACTAGGTAAGCCTAATTACGGAAAAGATATTAAATAGAAGCAATAAAATAAGGACAGAATAAGGTAAATCTACTAATGAAACATCTCCACTTGGTGCGTACAAAATACAACTTCCCATAACCCGGAATATCACTTTAGTCACAAGCTCTATCTCAAAATAGCTCTATACAACGTAAGGAAATTTACATGAAAAATCTATCTAAGTCTGGAGTGGAAGGTGACTCGAAGGACTTTGCGAACGCGGCAAAATTACCTTTCGGTCTCCTCGAAGCAGCCGCTCGGACCTCTAGCCACGAAACTGAGTGCTGGTACCTAGATCTGCACACGAAAAAACATGTGCAAGAAAGGGCAAGAGTACACCAAAATTGGTACCCAGTAAGTGCCAAGCCTAACCCAGTCAAGTAGTGACGAGGTCAGGTTAAGGCTCTACTGGATTTTTTTATAAGTAAAACAGTTTAAAATAGTACAGAGGAATATAAATTCTAAGGTAAGCAGTAGAAACAAATAAATCTGAGAAGTAAAACAGTGACAGGGAGCCCTTGGCTTAGTACAAAATATCACACGGTGGAATCTTTCGGGATACGTCCCGTAGTCCCAAATGTAAAGATGCAGTACAGGGGGAAAGCTCCCGGAATACGTCCTTAGTCCCAATTTTGAATATGCAGTACAGGGGGAAAGCTCCCGGAATATGTCCGTAGTCCCAATTTTAAATATGCAGTACAGGGGGAAAGCTCCCGGAATATGTCTGTGGTCCCAATTTAAATATGCAATACATGGGGAAAGCTCCTGGAATACGGTCGTAATCCCAATTTAAATATGCAATACAGGGGAAAAACTCTCGGAATACATCCGTAGTCCCAATTTAAATATGCAATGCGAATGAATGTCCGATACGGTGTATTTAAAAAGCTTAGGAAAAGAAACACAGACAAGAACAAGATCAAGACTAACTAACACGGTGCACATTGTATCAAATAGCTAATTTAGGTAAAACAGGTATGCCTGCTTCTTCCTAATCTAAACTATGCAAGTAGCACATTAAACAGTGAAAAGAGTAAAATAATTTATGGTATGGATAGGAAAAATGAAATTAAGAAATAATGGCCCGTGTACGTACTCGTCACCTCACGTACATGGCGCCCATATAAGAAATAGTATCAAAACAACCTAAGGGGAAGTCCCCAACACAGAGTTAGGCAAGACACTTACCTCGACTGTGTTACTCAACTCAAAACCACGCTATTGCCACGAGTACCCGACTCCGAATGGCCCAAATCTGTTCAATTCAATTGCATAACGTAAATATCACTTTAAGGAATCAATATAGCTAATTAGTTTGAAGCTAATACACGAAGTTTCGAAAATTGCCCAAAAAGTCCCCCGGGACCACGTCTCGGAATCGGGTAAAAGTTACAAACTCCGGACACCCATTCACTCACGAGTCTAACCATATAAGAATTACTCTAATCAGATATCAAAATCTCGATCAAAACTCACAAGCTTGGCCTAAGAACTTTATCCAAATTTTTACGATTTTCCACCATAAATTCGAAATTAAAGGGTAGATTCAAGTGTATAATCATGGAAATTAGTCTAATCCGAGTAGGAATCACTTACCCAAATTGCCCAGGTGAAAATCCCTTCAAAAATCATACTTTCCCGAGCTCTAAATCATTTTAGAATTTATGAATTTCAAACCCTCGGATTTTGTATAAACAGCCCAGGTATCCGCACCTGCGACTCTTGGACCGCACCTGCGGAAAATCCATCGCAGGTGTGAAAACTCACTGAAAGGGCTGGGGCCACACCTGCGGTCACTGGGCCGCATCTGCACCTGCGGAATCCAGACCGCACCTGCGAGAACTGGTTGACTTTAACCAAACCCGCACCTGTGAACCCCTTTTCCGCACCTGCGTGTCCGCACCTATGGTTCCCCGTCCACAGGTGCGAGACACCAGAACCAGCAATGGTTCAGTTGTTTTCCAAGTTCCAAAAATCACCCGTTGAGAATCCGAAACATCCCCGAGGCCCTGGGACCTCAACCAAACTTACCAACCAGACCTAATACCTTATCCAAACTTAGTCGAGCCTTCAAAACACATCACATAACATCAAAATCACTAATTTTTCATGGATTCAAGTCTAGTAACTTATGAAATTTCCAAAATCTACAATCGATGCCGAAACACATCAAAACTAGTCCGAATGACCTCAAATTTTACACACAGGTCATAAATGACATTACGGACCTAGAGCCACTCTCGGAATTCCATTCCGATCCCGATATCAAAATTTCATCTATCGGCCGAAATTCTAACTTTCGCCAATTCAAGCCTAAATCTACTACAGACCTTGAAAACACATTTTGGACACGCTTCTAACTCCGAAATCACCCAACGGAGCTAACAGAGTCAACAGAATCCCATTACAGACCCGTCTTCCCACAGTTCCAACTATGGTCCAATTTTTAAAGCTTAAACTCATATTCAGGGACTATACGTCCAAAAACTCTCCGAATTTCACAACTAATCATTCGACAAGTCCCATAAGCAGATATAAAGGTGGGGAAAAGATTTATTAGGAGATCGGGGTGCTAAATCTCAAAACGACCGATCGGGTCGTTACAATGAATTTTCAATTTAAACAAATAATTCAACAGCAATATGACCTCAGTGGGTCCCAACAAAATAAGCATGTAGCCAAGACATGGTTTCTAACATGAATGGCAGATCAATAGCTCTAGTACGTAGATATTTCATGGTTACGGATAAGATCAGGTAATTACACAGTACCACAGGAATAACGAAGTCACAACTCACACGGTGCACACCCACACGCCCATCATCTAGCATTTGCGTCACCTCAACACCAAACATATAACCCGTAATTCGGGGTTTCATACCCTTAGCACCAAGTTTAAAAGTATTACGTACCTCAAGCAAACCAAATCCAACATCGAGCAAGCCAAACCATGCTCCAAATATGCCATCATGCGCGTACCGACCTCCGAACGGTTCGAAACTAGCCAAAAGAAACTCAAATACATCAAATAAATCCCAAGGAAACAATTCCAAATGATAAAGGTCGAATCCTTAATCAAAATCCAAAACCGGCCAAAAGCCACACCCAGGCTCGCACCTCGGAACCTGAAAAAAATTACAAAATATGAAAACCCATTTCAATTACGAGTCCAACCATACTACTTTCACTCAAATCCGACTCCAAATCGATATTCAAAACTCGAAAAATCACTTTATCTAGTTTTAGACAAAAACCCCCAATTTTCTTTATAAAAATTCTGCAACCAATTGCAAAAATCGAAAATAGATTCAGGAAATATAACCAAAATCAAGTAAAGAAAACTTACTCCAATCCACATGGTAAAAATTTCCTCAAAATTCACTCCAATCCGAGCTCCATAGCTCAAAAATATGCAAAAATAACCAAACCCTCGAACTTAAAGCTTCTGTCCAGCCCTCTTCGCTTTTGCGAACAATGAGCCGCTTGTGCAGTATTGCTTCTGCGACGTGAAGACCACTTCTACAAAATAAGATGGAAAAATGAATCTTCGCACATGCGGAAAATATCTGTTCCTGCGCCATCGTAGGTGCGGCCACTGAACGCGCATCTGCGCATGGGACCGCTCATGAGCCCAAGGACTTCGTTTCTGCGCACACACAGGTGCGCCTCTTCCTCCGCATCTGTGATGATCTCTCGGCAAGCCCGTTTGTGCTTATGTGACCAATTGTCCGCATCTGCAAACTCGCATCTGCGTCCATTCTTCCGTTAATGCGGAAACACCAGAACCAGCATACCTTCCGCAATGCAACATGAAATGAAAATGATCTGAACCTCGTCTGAAACTCACCCGACTTGGGACCGCGTCCAAATATACTAACAAGTCCCATAACATAACGGCCCTACTCGAGACCTCAAATCACACAAAACGACATCGAAACGACTAATCGCACCTCAAATCGAACTTAATGAACTTTGAACTTTTCAACTTCCATAACTCATGTTGAGACATGGAAAAATCAGCTCGGAATGAACCCAAATTTTACACACAAGTCCAAATGACATAACGAAGCTATTCCAATTCCCAGGACAACAAATCTGATATCCACAAAGTCAACTCTCGGTCAAACTTGTGAATTTTCCAAATCTTCAAATTTTCATTTTCGCCAATTTATGCTGAAACCTTCTAGAAACATCCAAATACAAATCCAGGCATATGCCCGAGTACTAAATCACCATCCGAACCCAATGAAACCATCAAAACTCCATTCCGGGGTCAAATTCAGAAAAAGTCAAACTTGGTCAACTCTTCCAACTTAAAGCTTCAACAACGAAATTCATTTTTCCAAATCGCTTCTGAATAACTTGAAAACCAAAATTCCCGATTCACATAAGTCATAATATATCATACGGATCTAATTGTGCCCGTAAACTATTGAGCAAAGTACAAATGCTCTAAATAACCAGTCGAGTCGTTACAAAGGAACAATCATATTAATCCAGAAACTTGTTCTTACAATACTACTTTGATCCATTTGAAGTCCCTACATATAACTAAAAGAACATATGATGAGCTACGCATTAGGTTTTCCTTGCACTTCAACAAAGAATATCACAACCCCTGATGTAGCCTCAACTAGTTCAAAGAGAAGAACACCATCTTTCTTCAGATTATTGTCGACAACAGATTTGTTTCACCCCTTAACGAGTCTTCTCCGAACAACACATATGAGATTCATATCCCACACCTTCCCATTACATAGAAGAATTCTTTTAACCAAAATAGGAGGAAGATAGTCACAAATGAACTTTGGAAGAAACTGCAAAAACATAATGTAATTAGGGCTCATGGTTCATTTCTAGTTGGGATAACCAATAGTTATCATATCATATAGGGTAAGAAATCATATCAATAAAATTTAAAAAAAAAAGTGAATTTACCAGATCATCACACTTATTGTACGATCTGGGCACGTTCATTCTAAACCATGGATTGAAATCATCTTCAATCCATCTGTTAGAATTCATGTTTAGAGTATTTATTTTGTTTGGAGAGATAGAAATGTTGTTTAACTTGTGTTTAAGAGATATATAAAGAGTAAAAACTTTTAATTTCCTTCTAATTGTATTATTACTTTTCCCTTTGTTTCCCTCCAAAAATTTTATTTGACATTTTAGTCCAAAAATGTCATCTTGTTTTCCCTCTTAATAAAGAAACTAGAATACATTTTAGTCTGAAAAGTTAATCATGTTTTCCCTTTTATTATAATTTAGATTAACCAATAAAAATATATATAATTATACATTGACTATTATATAAACGTTCAATATGACCTTAATGAATGAAATTATATATTGACTATGTATAACATAGGCCATATGACTATAACCTTGGTCAATGGACTTATATGGTTTCCAATAAGTATGATCTTAATGAATGAAATTGTATATTGGGTATTATATAAATGGTCAGTAAAACTATGAATCACAACAATGTAATTAGCATAGACCATGTAACGACTCGTCCTACCGTTTGAGCATTTACACTTTTCTCAGTAGTTTGAGGGCATGAGTAGCTCTGTATGATGTACTATGACTTGTGTGAATCGTCGGTCATGGTTTTTGGTGAACCGGAAATGATTTGGAAGAATGAATTTCATGTTTGAAGATTTAAGTTGGAAGAGTTGACCAAGTTTGACTTTTTTGAATTTGACCTCGGCAAACAGTTTTAATGGTTCTTTTAGGTCGGAATGGTGATTTGGACTCGGGCATATCCGCGGATTTGCATTTAGATGTTCCTAGAAGGATTCAACACTAATTGGTGAAAGTTGGAAATTTGAAGGTTTGGAACGTTCATAAGTTTGACCGGAAGTTGACTTTGAGATATCAGATTCAGATTATGGTTCGGGGAATTGAGATAGCTTCGTTATGTTATTTGGTACTTCTGTGCAAAATTTGGGTTCATTCAGGGTTGATTTGATATGTTTCGGCGCGAGTTTTGGAAGTTGGAAGTTCAAAGTTCATTTAAGTTTGAATTGAGGTGCGACTCATTGTTTTGATGTTGTTATGTGTGATTTGAGTCCTCGAGTATGTCTGTATTATGTTATAGGACTTACTGGTATATTCGGACGGGGTCCCGAGTGGCTCGGGTAAGTTTCGGACGAGGTTCGGATAATTTTTGGGCTAAGTTGAATTTTCTGGGGCTGTTGGCCGGTTCTGGTGTTCTGCACCCGGGATTGGTATTAAGCAGGTGCAAAGGTCGCAGAAGCGAGACCATGACCGTTGAAGTGAAGAGCACCGGTATGGCTAGTTTCGAGTCGTTCCGAGGTCAGTACGCCCATGATGGCATTTTGGAGCATCGTTTAGCTTGCTCGGTATTGGATTTCATTTGTTCGAGGTAAGTAACACTTCTAACTTTGGTGTTGAGGGTATGAACCCCTGAATATACATGATATGTGTTTAGGTGTTGAGGTGACGCACATTTTAGGTGATGGGCGTGTGTACATGCACACGTGTGAATTATGACTCGGTTATTTTTGTGGTACTGTGTAGTTACCTAATCTTGTTTTTTTCCTTGAGATTTATATGTGTTAGAGTAATTGAGCTATGATCCATGTTAGAAATCATATTTAGGATATATGTTGATTCTGTTGGGACCCACTGAGGTCATATCTGTTGTGGAGTTATTTGCTTAAATTTTAACATACTCAGTCATACTCATTCATTTGCATATCATATCTCATTCTCTATTGCCATTTATTGATACATCATTTCATCATTTTTTGGCTGATTTTCATGACATTGTGAGCCCGAGAGATTGGAGAGATTGATAACTAAGTGAGGCCGAGGGCCTGTTTAGGAATGATATTTATGGGAGTGGGTTGCACACCGTGTTATACCCCATATTTTCATACGTGGAAGTATGCCATAGTAAATTGATAAAATCTCGAAAATGAGACGTTACATCCCGTATTTTCGTACATTAATATTTCGTCGTAAGTTAATCGACATAAGTTCGGGAATGAGATTATTTTGACATGTTAAGCATTATGCTATTTCAAACAAGTGATAAGTAAATTCATGAAAGTGAGAGGGTAAGAGAATCGAAGAAAATAAGTTTCGTTGAAGTTTGACAATTTGGGATAAAATACGATCCGCGCTATAATACCCAATATTTATGGACTAGTGTCATACAAGGTACCACATAACCATGATGGTATGTTGTATAAAGTGTGTTAAAAATGAGTAGTAACTTAAGTAATTTGAGATATTCTTAATTATGTGGGTAATTAGTTAATTATTGATTTAACGGGAGATTAACCATGTAATTAAGGATTTGTGGATAATTAATAGGTGGGGACAATTTCCCCCGTGTTGCAGTCAAGAAGCTTTAGCTAAAAATTACTCTTACGTCATGTAATTGGTGTCACAACTAGAAGATCTTATAGCCAAGTCATCGTAAATTGGGGCCCACTCTCTTTAATAAAGACTCCAATATAAGTCATCAAAATACATATGTTGCATTTACAATTCTAACAGAATTACAATTCTAGGCAACAGATGGAGCTCACACATTTAAGGATCTCTTTACTTCATAAAAAGAGATATTGTAACGACCCGACCGGTCGTTTTGAGCTCTAGCGTGTCCTTTAGCGGTTCGAAGTCATGAGCAACTCCATTCCAGGTATTATGACTCATGAGCATGGTCGGAGTTGAATTTTGGGAAGTTCGGAGTCAAATTGGAAAGAAAATTCTCATTTCAGAAGCCTTAAGTTGGAGAAATTAACTAAGATTGGAATTTTAAGTAAACGGCCTCTAAGTCGGGGTTTGAAGGTTCCTACAGGTTCGTATGATGATTTCGGACTTAGGCGTATGTCCGGATCGGGCTTTGGATAACCCGGGAGCGTTTCGACGTATATTGTGGAAGTTAGCCTTTTTGAAGAAATTTCCTAAGTCTGGATTGAAGTGCATCTCAGTGATATTGATGTCCGTTTGGGATTCCGAGCCTGGGAATCTTCGTATGGTTATTCTGGAATTGGGAGCGCGATCGAAAGTGAATTCGGATATCTGTAGGTTATTTTGAAGTCATTTGGCTAAAGATAGAAATTTGAAGGTTTTTGAGAAATCTGACCGGAAGTGGAAATTTTGATATCGGGGTCGGAATGCGATTCCGGAAGTTGGAACAGATCCGTAATGTCAAATATGACTTGCATGCAAAATTTGGGGTCAATCGGACGTAATTTGATAGGTTTCGGCATCAGATGTGGAAGCTTGAAATTTCAAGTTCTTAAAGTTTGAATTCTAGTGCGATATGTGGTTTCGATATTGTTTGATGTGATTTGAGGCCTCGAGCAAGTCCGCATTATGTTTTGGAACAGGTTGGTGTAATTGGATGGGGTCCTGGGGGGCCTCGGGTGGATTCCGGGTGGTTAACGGATCAAGTTTGGAGTTTGAAGAAGTGCTGAGGTTCATGTGATCTTGTGTGACCGCACCAGCGAGGTTTTGGCCGCAGGTGCGTCTTTGGCGCCGCAGGTGCGTCTTTGGCGCCGCAGGTGCGATATTGTGCTGGCTTGACTGGGAGAGCAAGTGCGATGTAATGTTCGCACCTGCGAAGGCGCAGATGCGGACTATGTGGCACAGGTGCGGATCCGGGCTGGAGCTGAGGAAGCCACAGGTGCGGGAGTTTTGTCGCACCTGCGTGAGCAAAGGTTGGATCGCAGGTGCGGAAATGAGGCCTGGGTAGAATGTTTTAAGACGGGATTCTTGGCCATTTCTTCATTATTTCATTTGGTGTAGGAGATTTTGAGGAGCTTCAAGAAGGGATTTTCATCATGCATTACTAGGTAAGTGATTCCTTCCCATTCCTAAGCTAAATATGTAATCTTACATGGAATTAGACATGAGAATTTGTATAAAATTGGGATTTTAAGGAAGACCTAGAAATTTGGTAATTTGGATTTTAGCCACGAATTTGAGCATGGAAATTAGAGTAAATTGTATATTTGAGCTATTAAGGCTATGGGTAGAGTTTATCTTCGAGAAATTTCGGAATCCGGGCACGTGGGCCCGAGGGCATTTTGGTCAATTCCTTGAGCGGAGTTGGGAATTTATATAATTTGAGTTGTTGAAAATAA
Organism: Nicotiana paniculata; assembly: GCA_005239505.1. NCBI lineage: Eukaryota > Viridiplantae > Streptophyta > Magnoliopsida > Solanales > Solanaceae > Nicotiana > Nicotiana paniculata. The sequence continues at coordinate 33,121 of ML332167.1, forward strand.
TAGAGTATATTTTCATTGGTTTGTCGTTATTTGGATAGTTTTGGGGAGTTCTGCGTCCATTGGAGTAGTCGGAACGGCTTGGAATCCGGTTATGGAATTTCGGAGCGAGATAAGTCTCCTTTCTAACTTTGTGAGGGGGAATTGTCCCCATAGGTGAATTAAATGAATACATGCTATTAATTGCGGGGGATACGTACGCACGAGGTGACGGGAGTCCGTGCGTAGCTACTATTATGCCAGGTCCGGGTAGCCTAGGACCCACTAGCATGCCTTACGTGTTGTACATGTGATCCTGCCAATAATATCAGACTGATAATGTTATTGAATTGGTAATATATTTCCTAAGAAGGCTAGAGTGTACCTTTCTTAATCATTTAGAAAGAGAATTGATTCCTCTGTGGATAATTGTGTTCCTGATAAGGTTATATTATTGAATATTATTAAACTTGGAAAATGAGCTTCAAAACAAAGATTTAAATGCTATTTTTCGTGTTCCTTTAAGAAGAATTTTATCACTTTCCTGAGTAACTGCCTCCTTGATAAAAAGGTGGACTTATTGTGTTAATATGTGTATCTATGGGTGCCTGAGTCGCATGTATGATTCACGAGCGGGGCAGATAAATGCATCTATGGTTCGAGCCGTTCGACCCTCGACAGTGCACAATTTATTATTGTTGGTCCGCGCCGTTCGACCCTCGGCAAATTGTTTGCGCATGATAAATGCTGCGTATTTCCTGTGATTTATACATGTTTATCGGCCTAAGGAAGTTTGTAATGGCCAGTTAAGAAGGAGAAGAAATGATGTGTAAAATGTGAAAAAAGTCCGATGTTTCTTATCCCTGATTATAATTTAAATTGTCAACTGAAATGACGAAGATTTAAAGTTTTAAATGTGGAAGGAGTTGATATTATTTATTCATGTTTCTAATAAATTGCCTATGACATTCATGCTTAGTGTCTTACTTGATTATACTAAATTGACTTCTAGCAAGTGTCTAATTCGACCTCTCGTCACTACCTCTCTGAGGTTAGGCGGGATACTTACTGAGTACACGTTGTTTTCGTACTCATGCTACACTTGTTGTGCATTTTTATTGCACAAGTACTTTCATCACGATGTAGCCGGCTTGGAGACTTAGGTGAGCTGCATCATCCGGAGGCGACCCGCAGCCGACAGTCTCCCTCATATTGTATTCATTTTATTTTAAATTCCTTGTCCAATTTGTATTTCAGACAAGCTTGTAGTATTTGTGAAATTCTTAGAATTTGCTCATGCACTTGTGACACCGGGTTCTGGGATGTGTTTGACATGTATTTTATAAAAATGGAATATTAAATTTTCGTATTTACTTAGCGGATTTTATTCAGTTATTATGTAATAAAGTGAAAGGTAATGATTTCAAAAATGCTAAAACAGGAAAGTTAACTTAACTATTTAATGATTGGCTTGCCTGACAATGGTGTCCGGTGCAATCACGACCTTATGGATTTTGGGTCGTGACAACTTGGTATCAGATCCCTAGGTTCCCTTAGGTTTCACGAGTCATGAGCAAGTCTAGTAGAGTCTTGTGCATCGGTACGGAGACATCTGTACTTATCTTCGAGAGGCTACCGGGCTGTTAAGAGTACTTCCCTTCCTCATTCCTAATCGTGCGATTCGATTCCTTTGAGGAATTGAAATGGTGCTATGATTGTGGTGCGGGATGTTTCTCCCTCCGAAGTTGATTGAGGCTATTGTCGTTGCTCTGCAGAAGAGTAATATGTTGTTTCAGCCAGTAGCTGTGATTCTGAGGACTTGAGGTTATGCTCAGGTTGTGATGATGTTTACGATTGGTTATCGCTCGATGTCGATATGATGATAGAATGTTTGCCCATATGTTGGGGGTGATGAATGGCTTGAAGGGAGGTCTTCTCAGGGCGTGATTTCGGGATTTCAGCATTTTAGTTCCGGTAGAGGGGAGGCATTTGGACTATAAATGGTCAGGTTTTGGATTAATAAAGCAGTACGACTTGGTGTTTTCAAGTGAGGTGGGATATTCACATGTGATGTGATGTCGTCGTCACTGATCGAATGGAATATGTTAAGTTTGTCGGTGCTATGATTTCTTCGGTTGCATGGGGTCAGAGTATTGTAAAGAAGTATTGAAGAAGCGGCTGTCAGAGACCGTGAGGTATGGTGGTTCAATACTGGATGAGTATTGATAATGAAGGCAGCTCGAGAAAGATGATCTTCGGAGAGCTTGAAGTCATGGTGATCTGTTGGTTTAAGAGCTACAGAGAATGATATTGAATTGAGGCAGCAATTGGGCAGCATATGATGAAGGAAGATATGTGAAAAGTGCTAGGCTGTGGTTCCCTTTCTTAAAGGCCAGGTGTAAGGAACGGAAATCAGGTAGTTGTTTAAAGGAAGAGTTTAACAAGTGGGAGAGTGGCAGCATAGCATAAGAGTTCAGTGGTAAGACAACTGCCTATCTTGAGGGAAAGTTTGAGAGTTTTAGTGGATGGTGATTGGGTCCACGAGCTTAAGTTGAAATGTGGGTTATTTCAGCGGAAGGTTGGATACAACAGGGAGGAGTTTTTAGGAATGAAGAAGGACGCAATGTGGCGGTGAATTTGAAGATGTTGTAGCGCATTTAGTAGATGTCCATGAGGAGCGGACGGACTGGTAAAGTTGGTGAACGAGAGCAGGCTTAGGATGGGATATTAATGTTGTAGAGGGTGTGCAGTACGGTGTCGTTGGAGGGTGTCAGTTGGTGATTTCCACAGGTGGGTTATCTCCTGTGAGTAGGTTAGCGGTTATGTGGTTGGCAAGTTCCTGTGAGGGATTCTAGTGGCTATTCGGTAGGAGGAAGAATGTGTGAATGATGCTAGAGAATTTGAGTATTTGGGGAGTGTTAATAAGAGAATTTGGAAGAATTGGACGGATTGGTTGAGAAAGATCATGTGAACAAAGGAGAAAGGATCTCAGCGGGGTCTAGAGTGGTGCAAGGAGTAGCTTCGGGCTAAGTGGGGGAATCCCACCACCTGCAGTTGGGTTGTAGGATTGTGTTCTCATGGGGTTTCGGATTGTCGACATGTTGGCAAGTTATTACAGGTAAGGGAAAGGAGTAAAATGGTGATTGTGCATGGGATTTGATGAATGTGTGAAAAAGTTGGCCCTGTGGGACCAGGGTTAGGCCTTGAAAGATTCATAATTTATGCTTAAGGCATGGGCGAGCTGTAGGGTAGTGACTCAGTCATGTGCTTCATTAAAAAGGGTGTTCGTGTGCTAGAAGAGCCTTAGAGTTGATTGTATTCGGGGCCAGTGAAAGTGGGTGACTCTCAATAGCGGTCCTAGTGAATTTTTCAAAGGTTAAGAACGCCGTGTTAAGGGGTTAAAGGCAGCAGTATGATTAAGAATTGAGCTTTTGCAGTGTAATTTCAGAGAGAGGGAAAACAGTTGGAGTGCTCTATGTTATTTTCAGCATGCAGGATAGTATTGGAGAAGTGAGAGAAATAAACTCCGAGTTGTAGAAAGATTATTATGAGGGTATAAGACGGCTTTCGGGATTTAGGTAGCATGGTCTCATGAATCAAGGTCACTCGGGATCAGTGTGGGTTGAGTTTTCTATGAGTTGAAGGAAGTTACTATTATTCCTGAGGCAATTGAAGATGATTAAAAGAAGATAGAGTGGTTAGCCATGGTTGAAATGGCGCACTTACGGCAGTGATCAGTTCCTTCGGTGTGATTGAGTTATGTGTATGTTTTGTGACGGTATGTGCGAGGCTTGTCGGTCACCGTGATAGATTTTATTTGGAAGCATTCAAGCACTATGGCCTGTCATGGGTGGGCGAACCCCGTAAGGGTTATTAGAATGGGTATACCGATCAAAGATTTGAATATTCGTGCAAGGAGGGCATGAAACGGTTCATGGGTCAGGAAAGGAAATGGTCCCGTGGAATGGATTCACTCAAGGTGAGTGCAAATTGAGTCGATATGTGTTGATTGGGGTTATCGTTATTCCTGCGGTGAGTGCGAATTGAATTGAGGTACGAGATGGGCTGTGTTATATGAGCATATGGAAAGCTTAATTGAATCTCACTGCGGTATCATGGAAGTAATAGCGTATGGGCATTGTGAGTTATTGTTCATCTTGATCTGTGGCTTGAGCCAAGTGGGGGAGTCTGCTGTTGATAAGTCGATAGCGCGGCTGAGTGTCGTATCAGTTTCAGTTTGAGGTATACGAGGGAACCAGTTATGTCCTGCAGAGGTGGATTTTGAGGATTTGCATGTTTTGTGATTATGAGAATTCACTTGTGTGTTGTGATGGTTCTCTTGAATTGAGTTAAGTAAAAAGGTCTTTATGTGATGAAGGTGTTGACTTCAGAAGTTATGATGGAATTCTTGCGCTATCTCATATTGGCATGTTAGCTGCGGTAAGCAGTATGTAATTGGAAGTAAGGAATCGAGGTTGCGGTTCGGTGTTGACAAGGATGTCATGAGCTCGGATGAGTAAGAAAAAGGGATTTGAATGTTTAGAGTAAGCTGGTGTTGTCTTCAGTGTCACCTGAGATCGATGTTTGGTGAAAGAGGCTTTGCATCCTAGTTATGGGTTCTTGATTTGTTTTACAGCGTTAGTGTAGCTAGTGGTGGATGTGCAGACTTGCTACCTTGTGTGGAAGGTCGTAGGAGCGTGACCACGGGATGATCGTATGAGTGTGACATGTAGTCACTTAACGGATTGAAGATTTGGACCAAATATAAAGAATTGTAATATTGCTTATTTGAGAGTTTATGCCTGGAAGGTGTTCAGTTCATCTTTGTTGCGGATTGTGGGGTGTAGTCCCGGCTATGATGGTGGTTCTTACGTGTTATGGAAGAAGTGGGTTATTATGGACCCCAAGTAAAGCTATTAGCCCAGTTTGGTGCGAGCAAGGTAGACTCGATGTTTGTGGATGGATTTAAATATGATTATGGGCTCCGTATGAGTCGGGCATGTTCATGTCAGTAGAGCGCTTTTCATGGAAAGGTATTAGAATAGCAGATGTTGTTCCGTCTTCGTTCATTTCATGTAATATTACGTCGTGCCGTGTGAGTTATGGAACAGCTTGATAATTTCTTATGTGTAGAGATTTTCGCGTAGTGATGATGTTATGTGAGCGGGATGGCTCTTGAGATTTCAGATTTTATATCGCACCTCAGTTGTGCTCGAGTTTTGTAGCACATGGCTCTATCGATCTCCCCAGAATGGTATTCTGCACTTAGCGTGCTTGTGACCGGTATTCAGTAAGTTGTATTAGTGAGAAATTCAGCTCCATGTATATTTCCTTATGTGAATTTTATGATGAGATGGGGTGGCACGCCGCCACCGGTATGTTATTTGTATCGGGTTGCACGCCTCAACAGTGTGATGATGAGTAAGGTTCCTATATTTATTTTTCTTGTGTTTTACTTTCTATTTTCTGAGGAAAGTTCATATTAGTTGCATGAGTTGAGTAGCCCCTTCCTGAGTCATTTCTTATGTATTATGTTTGAGTTGTGGCCTATTGACGTGATGTGGTATCATGTGAGACTATTGCTCATGTCTGGGATGATTTGTTGTCTGAACAGTTCATACTGGGTGAGACGAGATTGTTGAATCGGGGATCAGCGCGATAAGATTATGCGGTATATATTAAAGGACAATTACCATTATTTGGTTCGTAATGAGATAATGATCTAAGTCAAAAAGTAGAGATTCAATGTTTGGTTAACTCTGCAATTGGTTAGAAATCTCTACACACTTCCTCCGTTGTGGTGGTATCTCCAGCATTATAGCAAGATGTATATATATATATATCATAAGGTGCATTAGGAGCATCAGATTTGTGGAATTTTGGCTATTAAGGTTCAGGGAGTGTCATTGTGGTCAGATGATGAATTATGCGGTGCATGGTGCTAATTCAGCAAAGTTATGCAGTCATGTTCTGGTATATCATGTGTTAGTTGATACGGTGTTTATATATTGGAACTAGGCCTGGCAGAGAAATTTTAGGTATTGGAACTGGATTCTGAGCTTACTATATGGATAAAAGAAGAAATCTTCAGGTTTGATCAAGCTAATGTGCTCAACTGGGTTGTGGTAGCACGGGCAGGTGCACGAGGTGTTAAATAGTGATTTCAGATAACTCCAGAGCAGTTCCTAGCACGTTCAAGGACGAACGTCTGTTTAAGTGAGGGAGAATGTAATGACCCGACCGGTCATTTTGAGCTCTAGCGCATCGTTCAGCAGTTTGAAGTCATGAGCATCTCCATTTCAGGTATTATGACTCGTGGGCATGGTCGGAGTTGAATTTCGGGAAGTTCGGAGTCAATTGGAAAGAAAATTCTCATTTCAGAAGCCTTAAGTTGGAGAAATTGACTAAGATTGGAATTTTGAGTAAACGACCTCCGAATCGGGGTTTGAAGGTTCCTGCAGGTTCGTATGATGATTTCCGACTTGGGCGTATGTCCGGATCGGGCTTTGGATAACCCGGGAGCATTTCGGCGTATATTGTGGAAGTTAGCATTTTTGAAGAAACTTCCTAAGTCTGGGTTGAAGTGCATCTCAGTGATATTGATGTCCGTTTGGGATTCTAAGCCTGGGAATAGCTTCATATGGTGATTCTGGAGTTGGGAGCGCGATCGGAAGTGAATTCGGATATCCATAGGTTATTTTGAAGTCATTTGGCTAAAGATAGAAATTTGAAGGTTTTTGAGAAATCCGACCGGAAGTGGAAATTTTGATATCGGGGTCGGAATGTGATTCCGGAAGTTGGGGTAGGTCATTAATGTCAAATATGACTTGCCTGCAAAATTTGGGTTCAATCGGACATTTGGAGTTTGAAGAAGTGCTGAGGTTGCTGTGATCTGGTGTGACCGCACCTGCGAGGCTTTGGCCGCAGGTGCAGCTTTGGCGCCGCAGGTGCGAGATTATGCTGGCTTGACTGGGAGCGCAGGTGCGATGTAATTTTCGCACCTGCGAAGGCACAAATGCGGACTATGGGGCGTAGGTGCGGATCCGGGCTGGAGCTGAGGAAGCCACAGGTGCGGGAGTTTGGTCGCACCTGCGTGAGCGAAGGTTGGATCGCAGGTGCAGAAATGACGCCTGGGCAGAATGTTTTAGAATGGGATTTTTGGCCATTTTTTCATTATGTCATTTGGTGTGGGCGATTTTGAGTAGCTTCAAGAAGGGATTTTCATCATGCATTACTAGGTAAGTGATTCCTTCCCATTCCTAAGCTAAATATGTGATCTTACATGGAATTAGACATGAGAATTTGTATAAAATTGGGATTCTAAGGGAAGACCTAGAAATTTGGTAATTTGGATTTTAGCCACGAATTTGAGCATGGAGATTAGAGTAAAATGTATATTTGAGCTAGTAAGGCAATGGGTAGAGTTTATCTTCGAAAAATTTCGGAATCCGGGCACGTGGGCTCGAGGGCATTTTGGTCAATTCCTTGAGCGGAGTTGGGAATTTATATAATTTGATTTGTTGCAAATAATAGAGTATATTTTCATTGGTTTGTCATTATTTGGATAGTTTTGGGGCGTTGTGCGTCCATTAGAGTAATCGGAAGGGCTTGGAAGCCGGTTATGGAATTTCGGAGTGAGGTAAATCTCCTTTCTAACTTTGTGAGGGGGAATTGTCCCAATAGGTGAACTAAATGAATACATGCTATTAATTGCGGGGGCTACGTACGCACGAGGTGATGGGAGTCCGTGCGTAGCTATTATTATGCCATGTCCGGGTAGCCTAGGACCCACTAGCATGTCTTACGTGTTGTACATGTGATCCTGCCAATAATATTAGACTGATAATGCTATTGAATTGGTAATTTATTTCCTAAGAAGGCTAGAGTGTACCTTTCTTAATCATTTAGAAAGAGAATTGATTCCTCCGTGGATAATTGTGTTCCTGATAAGGTTATATTATTGAATATTATTAAACTTGGCAAATGTGTTTCAAAACAAAGATTTAAATGCTATTTTTCGTGTTCCTTTAAGAAGAATTTTACCACTTTCCTGAGTAACTGCTTCCTTGATAAAAATGTGGACGTATTGTGTAAATATTTGTATCTATGGGTGCCTGAGTCGCATGTATGATTCGCGAGCAAGATAACCCCTATTTATGTATAACCGCGTCGCATGATCGATTCGCGAGCTGGGAAGATAGATGCATCTATGGTTCGAGTCGTTCGCCCCTCGGCAGTGCACGATTTATTATTGTTTGTCTGTGTCGTTCGACCTTCGGCACTTTGTTTGCGCATGATAAATGCTGCGTATTTCTTGTGATTTATACATGTTTGTCGGCCTAAGGATGTTTGTAATGGCCAGTTAAGAAGGAGAAGAATTGATGTGTAAAATGTGAAATAAGTCTGATGTTTCTTATCCCTGATTATGATTTAAATTGTCAACTGAAATGACGAAGATTTAAAGTGTTAAATGTGGAAGGAGTTGATATTATTTATTCCTGTTTTTAATAAATTGCCTTTGACATTCATGCTTAGTGTCTTACTTGATTATACTAAATTGACTTCTATCAAGTGTCTAATTCGACCTCTCGTCACTACCTCTCTGAGGTTAGGCGGGATACTTACTGAGTACACGTTGTTTTCGTACTCATGCTACACTTGCTGTGCATTTTTATTGCACAAGTACTTTCATCACGATGTAGCCGGCTTGGAGACTTAGGTGAGCTGCATCATCCAGAGGCGACCCGCAGCCGACAGTCTCCCTCATATTGTATTCATTTTATTTTAAATTCCTTGTCCAATTTGTATTTCATACAAGCTTGTAGTATTTGTGAAATTCTTAGAATTTGCTCATGCACTTGTGACACCGGGTTCTGGGATGTGTTTGGGATGTATTTTATAAAAATGGAATATTAAATTTTCGTATTTACTTAGCGGATTTTATTCAGTTATTATGTAATAAAGTGAAAGGTAATGATTTCAAAAATGCTAAAACAGGAAAGTTAACTTAACTATTTAATGATTGGCTTGCCTGACAATGGTGTCCGGCGCCATCACGACCTTATGGATTTTGGATCGTGACAGATACATATTCATGAGTAACGTGAGAATTTTCATCTTCAACAATTCAACAAAATCTAACAAGCGTCTTCAAAAATTCAAACGAGAATTCTTAGTATCTTAGCAACGTGAGATTTTGTGATTCTAAGGGAGTACAGTGCATTCTTTCTCAAAGAATATCATACGGATTTTCCCCTACTTCGATCCGCCGTTACGTGTTGTCGCAATCAACGGGTGTTAAATGGATTGTCAAGAGAATCGGTTCAGGTATGTTAAGGCTATCCCTTCTTTCTTTTTGGCATGATCAATACAATACAAACAAAACGAGCAAATGCACAACTTCCATAAATGACTATATTCATAGAAGTGCTAGAGATGCTTATGTTCTTGATTCCCCATGTGTCCTATTATTATATCATCTATTCATGGGTCTCAGAAAATACGTAAGTTGATAAAGTTTATTTCATGATATTAATTAGAGGCATGATGGTCTTATGACGTTCCGAGAGATTTTATTGACGTACTTCTCATGCATTGCATTTACTAATACATGTACATTAACCCATGACCAGATGGCATTATATACACGAATATATATGTATATGGGATATGGGAAAACGTTACGGTGTTATATACGCACCACCACCTGATCAACTGGTATACGTTGATGATTTTCCCAGAGTGGCCGAGATGATATGATGGGATGCCCTCAGAGGCTTGATGATGTTATGAACGCATGTACCCATGCATGGTATGATATTATACGCATATGCATGACATTATAAGTATTAAATGATTCACAGAGCTATTCAGAATTACATGTCGAGTCGTTTACTCCATGTTTCTCTCATGTCTATTATTTACTGATTTTAATTCCTTACATACTCGGTACATTATTTGTACTGATGTCCCTTTTGCTTGGGGACGTTGTGTTTCATGCCCGTAGGTCCCAATAGATAGGTCGAGAGTCCTCCAATTAGGCTATTAGCTCAGTGGAAGATGTTGGTGCCCTCCATTTGCTCCGGAGTTGCTTGTTTGGTCAGTATGATTTAGACGCGTATTGTTTGCTATGGCAGGGAACTGTCCCCCATCCGTTATGATATCTATGTACTCTTAGAGTCTTATAGACAGATGTCATGTATACGAGTACCTGTAAGGCCTTGTCGGCCTCTATTTTAAGTATATAATGGATAACATTGGCCTTATAGGCATGTATGGCACAAGTATGAGTTTCTATATCAGGTTGGGTCATTCTATGTCGGATATTCCCTCATGTTTACTGTAGTTATCTCATGACGCCCCTTCTGGCCCATTTACCTATGATGATGTAATAAGAAAGATATCATTGGTACTCGGTTGAGTAAGGTACCAGGTGCTCATCACGGCCCATCGGTTTGGGTCGTGAAAGAAGTGGTATAATATTTCAGGGTATTATCCATGCAGCATATATATTGACCTTCATACAGCCGTAGAAGACTCTGGTAAGTTAAAAGAAAGAAGTGAGTCCAGGAAATAGACAAAGGATTGAATTGTTAGAAGATTTTATCATGGATATTCCATAGCTCCCATGAAAGGCTAAAGTAATAACTAATACCAGGAGCCGCAGATCGGAAGATAGCTTAAGCCTACATGAAGGTTGATTAGAAGGAAGACAAAACTATAGAGTTTAATCAACTAAGTAAATCAAGAGTCTGATTATTGGACCCAGAAAATTATAGGAATCGTGATTGAGAACATAGCAAGAAACACTCTTAACATCAGAGGTACAAGAGAGATAGTACATCATCCATATCCTATAACGACTCTACGATAAAACTAGTTAGAAGAGTACCACCCTCATAAAAAGTCAGTATGAAGCTCCCGCCGGATTGTGTATGCACCAAAGGTGCAAGTATTATAATAGATTTTCGAGTTGTGGATGTGAATTATACATATGTGGAAGGAAGGCCATGAAAGACATAGAAGATGTGATGCAAAATTTTAAGGTAAGTAAGGTAACGTATGAGATACTTAAATGCAGAAGGTTATGAATAGTCCATATTTCAGATAGAAGACCAGAAGCGCTGAGATTCAGTATCCGGGAATGATAGCGGCATCGTCAGTAGCATATCTTCCAAACTATGGTTTCTAGCTACTGAGAAGTCTAGTTAAGAGAGTAAAGAAGAGTTAGATACGATGTAATGTCTCGCTTGATGTTCAAGAATAAGATATGGAAATCTATGGTGCAAGCAAGTTGACGGAAGGTTATGAGTAGTATAAATGGATATGTGTAAATCACAAGCTAAAGTATGGTAGAGCGACAAGGTTTTAGAAAGACAGGAGTAAGGATAAGAAAGGGCAAGTGAGCAGGTGACGAGAATGGATAAGCCCTCGAGATTAAGCCCACAAAAACAAGGGAGCTGATGGTTTCTCTAAGTTACAGGAAGCTGCGTAGCTTGAATGAACTCAAAAGAGTCTAAGACTAGTAGCATTTAGAAGAGATGAAATGTTGCCCTGGTAATAGAATGAGCGTGTAATTGTGACAGATAAAGGATGACGTTTGGGCCTTCCATTGAGTAATGATTTGAATAAGAAAAAAAAGGATTTCAAGAATTGTACAAGATTAAAATACCCACGTAAGTGAATCACAATGGGATTCTATGAAATACGGTTATGGAAGTATACTATTGCCCTGTCACGACCCGATTTACCCTCCGAAGGTGTCGTGACGGCACCTAGTCTCTAAGACTAGGTAAGCCTACTATAACAGGGAAAACTGAAATAACACGCAAGCAATAAAGGGGAATAGGGGCAATGACATAAGTAACGTACTGGCCGCTCGGCTCATACAAGACATAATTTCCCAAAATCTGGAATATCACAGACAGTCACAAGCTTCTAACACTACTATGGCTCTAACAAAAACTAGAAAACTACATAAGAACGCCTCTACAAGATAGAATAGAAGGAGACTCGGAGGATTCTGCGGACGCGGCAGAAATACCTTGTAGTCTCCTGGAATCAGCAGCAGCGACTAACCACGAGGCTGATAGCTCGTACCTAGATCTGCACACGAAAGGACATGTGCAGGAAAGGGAATGAGTACACCACATTTGGTACCCAGTAAGTGCCAAGCCTAACCCCGGTCAATTAGTGATGAGGTCCGGTTAAGGCTCTACTGGATTTCTATATAAGTCAGTTTAAAACAGTACAAAAGATAGGTAATGTCTGCAGTAAATAGTTTAAGGAAAACAATATAAGTTTTACAGTAAAAAAAATCCTCGACTCAACACAATATATCACAAAGTGGAATCTCCCGGGATACCATCCCGTAGTTCCAAATGATTATGCAGTACAGGAGGATCTCCCGGAATATGTCCGTAGTCCCAAAATAAATATGCAGTACAGGGGGATCTCCCGGAATACGTTCGTAGTCCCAAAGTAAATATGTGGTACAGGAGGGATCTCCCGGAATGCGTCCGTAGTCCCAAAGTAAATATACAGTATAGGGGGATCTCCCGGAATACGTCTGTAGTCCCAATTTAAATATGAAATGCGAATGAATGCCGGATAAGGTTTATTTAAATAGTTCAGGAGAAAAGTCACAGGCAAGACAAAGGATAGGTTTAACTAAACATAGTGCAAATAGTATCAAATAGGAAATTCAGGTAAAAGAGGTAGACATGCTCCTTCCTAATCTAAACTACACAATTAGCACATTAAATAGTCAAATAAGAGTGAAATGATTTATGACATGGAACGAAAAATGGAATTCTGCAACAATGGCCCGTGCACGTACTCGTCACCTTACGTACACGGTGCCCATACAACAAATAGTATCAAAACAACCTAAAGGGAAGTCCCCAACACAGAGTTAGGCAAGCCACTTACCTCAACTGCTCTACTCAACTCAAAACCACGCTCTTGCCACGAGTACCCGTCTCCAAATGGCCCAAATCTATTCAATTCAATTGCATAATGTAAATATCACTACGAGAAACTAGTTCGACTAATAAATTCGAAGCTACAGCACGAATTAGGAAAATTGCCGAAAAAGTCCCCTGGTTACGTCTCGGAATCAAGTGAAAATTACCAATTTAGAACACACATTCACTCACGAACTCACTCAAACAAGAATCATAAAAATCCGACGTCGAAATCCCATTAAATTCTCGAATTTCTACTTGGGGAACTTTCATCCCATTTTCATAATTTTTCACCCTAATTCCTTGATTATATTGAAGAAATTGCTATAGATTAATAATATACATGTGAAATAGGGTTAGGAATACCTATGAGTCGTCTCTTCAAAACCCACTCAAAATCGCCTAATCCCGGGCCCCCAATCGCTTTTAGACTATGAATTTTGAACCCTCGAATTTTGGGTTTTAAGATTCTGCCCAGCCCCTATTCTTCAATGTGATCGCAGACAACTAGTCGCAATCGCAAAGAGCAACCCACACGCGCCCTCAGAAAACTCTACGCGAACGCGATAAAGCCCATGCTAATGCAGAGGTCAAGCTGCCTACTCTACGCGATCGCGTACCATTTCATGCGATCGCGATGCACAAAATCTTGCCTGGCCTAAATTCCTCTACGCGATCGCGGACTCCTTCACACGATCGCGATGAACAAAAGTCTACTGCACTTGCACCAGAAAACCAGCAATCACACACAAGACTAAAAATGCCCGTTGAGCATCCGCAACATACTCGAGGCCCCCGGAACCTCGGCCAAACCTACCAACCAGTCCTAATACCTCATTCAAACTTGGTCAAGCCTTCAAAACACATCACACAACACCAAAATCAAGAATTGTGCATGGATTCAAGCCTAAGAACTTAGGAAATTTCCAAAATCTACAACCGATGCCGAAACACGTCAAAACTAGTCCGAATGATCTCAAATTTTACACACAGGTCAAAATGACACTACGGACATACAGCCACTCTTGGAATTCCATTTCGAGCCCAATATCAAAATTTCACCTATCGGTCGAAATTGTTGAAATTCTAACTTTCGCCAATTCAATCCTAAATCTACGACAGACCTCGAGAACACATTCCGAACACGCTCCTAACCCCAAAATCACCCAACGGAGCTAACAGAGTCAACGAAATTCCATTCCGCATCTGTCTTCACACAGTCTAACTACGGTCTGATTTCTAAAGCTTAAACTCATATATAGGGACTATGTGTCCAAAAATCCTCCAAAATTCACAACTAATCATTCCTACAAGTCCCATAAGCATATATAAAAGTGGGAAAAGCAGTTATTAAGGGATCGGGGTGCTAACTCTCAAAATGACCGACCAGGTCGTTACATGCCTCTAGGTGGATCAGTCTAATTACTACAGATGTCCCTGATGAGATGTGAGCCCTAGCGGCAGTGTTACATAAGAGGTCAAGTTATCAGTGGTAGACTATGGATCAACGTTAATGTGAATCAAAAATAGATGGATAAATTTCCAACATATGAGAGGAGATAAGGATTTCTTCCTTTAGATGAACAATAATAAGGAAGCATTGAAGGACTTGGAATTATACATCTATGATAAGAAGCGAGAGAGTAACATGCAATTAGATAGCAGGCCTCGATAATAATAAAACCAAGGTAAGATTTATGGTATAGTATGAGCTACCTAGATGCAGTAAAGTCACACGGGTGGATAATCGGGGTTATGAAACAAGATATATCAATAGTCGTAAGTTCGACAAAGTACCAAGCAAAGAACTTCAGTACACCTATAGATGCCCAAAGGTACATCTTGTCAAGTTCTATATATGTTCCCAAAATGAGGCCTAGAGATTGGCTAAAAGCTAAAGGAAAGAGTCGCATAGGCGCATATACAAGATAAAAGTAGTACAGGCTGCATGATCGAAGGTAGCAACAGTTACGAGATTGAAAGGATTCCGACCACAAGTCATGGTGTGAGAAAGAGACCTAAAGGGGGGAATGCCTTGGACTTTGGATTTATTCACAGAACAGTTACCTAGATGGAAAGGAGAGTATTTAAACCATTTATTAGAGCTATCAGTGCACCAGTCAATATTTGAGGATGAATGTTATAAAAGGGGGAATGATGTTACACCCCATATTTTCATCCGTGAAAGTACGCCATAAGTAAATTGATAAAAGCTCGGAATGAGATTATTTTGAGATGTGAATCATTATGCCATTTTAAACAAGTGATAAGTAAATTCGTCAAAGTGAGAGGGTAAGCGAATCGAAGAAAATAAGTTTCGTCGAAGTTTGACAATTTGGGATAAAATACGGTCCGAGCTATAATACCCGGTATTTATGGACTAGTGCCATACAAGGTACCACATGACCATGATGGTATGATGTATAAAGTGTGTTAAAATGAGCAGTATTTACTTACCTCATTTATACATGTACATTGACCTATGACCAGATGGCGTTATATACACACACACACACACACACACACACATATATATATATATATATATATATATATATATATGTATATGGGATATGGAGAAAGGTTACGGCGTTATATACGCACCACCACCTGATCAACTGGTATACGTTGATGATTCGCCCACAGTGGCCGAGATGATATAGTGGGATGCCCTCAGAGGTTTGATGATGTTATGAACGCATGTACCCATGCATGGTATGATATTATACGCATATTCATGACATTATAAGTATTAAATAATTCACAGAGCTATTCAGAATTACATGTCGAGTCTTTCACTCCATGTTTCTCTCATGTCTATTATTTACTAATTTTTATTCCTTACATACTCGGTACATTATTTGTACTGATGTCCCTTTTGCTTGGGGACGTTGCGTTTCATGCCCGTAGGTCCCAATAGATAGGTCGAGAGTCCTCCAAGTAGGCTATCAGCTCAGCGGAAGATGTTGGTGCCCTCCATTTGCTCCGAAGTTGCTTGTTTGGTCAGTATGATTTAGACGCGTATTGTTTGGTATGGCGGGGCATTGTCCCATCCGTTATGATATCTATGTACTCTTAGAGTCTTGTAGACAGATGTCATGTATACGAGTACCTGTAAGGCCTTGTCGGCCTCTATCTTAAGTATATAATGGATCACATTGGCCTTATAGGCATGTATGTCACAGGCATGAGTTTCTATATCAGGTTGGGTCGTTCAATGTCAGATATTCCCTCATGTTTACTGTAGTTATCTCATGACGCCCCTTCTGGCCCACTTACCTATGATGATGTAATAAGAAAATATGTTATGTTGGTACTCGATTGATTAAGGTACCGGGTGCCCATCGCGGCCCATCGATTTGGGTCGTGACACAATGCAGCTTGTTATTTTGATTTATGCCATGATTGTCTTATTATAGCATTTGGGCTGAAGGAGCCCCTCCGGAGTGTGCACAACCACAGCAAGCGCAGGTACCTATTGAGTGCAAGCGTAGGTACCTATTAAGTGCGAGTGCCGAGCAATTGGGTGGATTGATTGCCTGTGAGGTCTGAGTGTCTGTGAGGGCTGAGTAACTAGGAAGAATGAGTGGATTGATACTCTGAGAGTATGCATATGGTTGTTCACTATGTTGTATCGCATTCGACATGCGCACTTGACTTGCAGGCATAGAGATGCGTTTTCTTCATGATGTACGGTATCATGTCATTCATGACATCTCATACACATTGACATGTAGGCATAGAGATGTACTTTCGTCATGCCATTTGATAATGAAACACTTACTTGTGGAAAAGTTTCTGAAAGAAAATCACGATTTTGCAAACTTACTCATGTTTTAGAACTTTCGGTAAAAGATTTGGGTCTTACTGTTATACTTGAAAAGCATGCTTATTTTTTCCAGAATGTTGAATGAGCTAAGCACTATATCTCTGTGTTACTTCTTTTAGAATTTCAATATGATGTTATGAACTGTTGTTGGCTATTGGTGTGGGACTCCAATCCTTGTTCTAGCTCGTCACTACTTTCAACCTAAGGTTAGGTTTGTTACTCACTGAGTACATAGGGTCAGTTTTACTCATACTATACTTCTGCACCTTGCGTGCAGATGTTTGATGTTGATGTTGATGCGTACAGCGGGAGCTGGATTTGAAGATGTACATGTGTTCCAGTTGTGACTATCACTTATCCTTGGTAGAATTAGATTCGATTTCCATTTATTACATTTCAAATAGACGTTGTAATTATCTCAATTCAGTTTTGTAAAAATGTAAATGCTAGAACCTCATGATTTGTTCTACCAGTTCTTAGGAATTCTTTGCATAATAGTTCAGTTGTATTATCATTCCTTCTCTTAATAAATATCATTTGAATTGGTTTATTGTTAACTGGCTTACCTAGCAGGTAGGGTTAGGTGCCATCACGGCTATTTGGAATTCGGGTCGTGACAAGTTGGTATCAGAGCTCTAGGTTCATAGGTTCTACAAGTCATGAGGAAGTGTCTTGTAGAGTCTTGCGGATCGGTATGATGAAGTCCATACCTATCTTCGAGAGGCTACATGGCACTTAGGATAAACTTCCCATCTTTATTTCCTTATCATGCGGTATTGATTCAGCTTGAAGCGTAACTCTTTGAATTCCTTCCACGCATTTGTATGCGCATGTGAGCGCTCATTATCAGTTGTGCATCAACGGCTTATGGATCCCATAGATGAGGTGTGAGATTTGTTTTCTATGTTTTGGTGTTGGGCCAGTGTGGAGGACTTGAGGTTAGGTTTAGACCGCAACTTAGGATCGGTAGTTTCAATAGTGTGAGTATATGCTTTTGGACTTATATGTCCGATAGTGTCACTATGAGTGAAATTTTTGGCTCGATGAGTAGTTGGATGGATATGTGATGAAGTATGATGTGACTGCGAGATGTGTTCAAATGGTTTGAACGTGATGAGAAGAGGTTGCTTGAGATGTAAAAAGGACTATTGGGTGCTTGATTTATGTCTTAATGTGTTGTATAGTCCCGAGTTATGATTGTAATGTGAAATACTTCATGTTGTTTATTTGCATAACGAAGTATATTTTCATGTCTTGTTGATGAGTTCAGACTCGGGAAGATTAAGGGAATGCGTATCAGTCGTGGCTGTGAAAGGGTATAGAGAAATGTCAGTTTGAGACTAAGTAGGTGGGTTATCACTTGCGGGGTAATTTACAGATGTATGATCCTTATGATGTTATGTGGAGGCTTTCTTTCTAATTAGTGGGTCATATTTGTTCGATTTGAGTTGGATCGGTTGTAATAGTTGACCTGACCGTCACAAGGATGAATGCTAGTTTTATAGATTACTTGAGGTATTAGATGCGTTGTGTTACATGAGCTTATGAAGGATTGATTTGAAATTCGGTGCGAGATTAATGCAGTAATGGAGTATGGGTATCATGAGTTATCAGATGTTTTATTCCATGACTTTGGGCCAAGTGGGGGACTCCGCTATCACTGGTTTGATTGCATGGTTATGCGTTGTGCTGGTTTCAGTTGGAGGCATACTTGTGAATTAGTTGTGACTTGCGAAAGTTGAGATCGAGGATGAATTGAGTAAAGTAATTTCTTGATACAAGTTATGTTACACTTTATGGGTATATGGGAATCATGGGGTGATTAAGTTGTTAATCCTGGAATATGTAGTGCGTGTGGAGTAGGAAATTGCTCGGTTGCTTAAAGGTATGAATTACTTCTTTGGGTGTTGTGCTAATGGGGCACAGATTGTTCGGCCCATTTAGTCGGTGCAATTGAGATTTGAGCAGAGTGGATGACTTTCGAGAAGGTTATAATGGATTCAAAATTTACATGTAGAAATTGAGAATTTTGCGGTATATAACTAGAATCTAAGATTTAAGTTAGATGGTGTCGAGACTTGTGTCATTTCTATATCATTATGGATTCTACATTTCAGCATCATGAAGGTGAAAGAAAGGGTTTTGGATTCACAGAAGGTCTCTTCAGAGTGGGTGTCTCGTTTGTGGTGCTTTTGGGGTGCTTAAGAGGGAATACAGCAGCTTCTGGGCCTTAGGGCGATGAAGTTTGGATCTTGTGGGGTGAGTTTTAGTTGAGGATCATGGCATTATGGCGAGGAAGAGTGTCAATTTGAGGTTAATTCAGAAGGAACTCAGAGAAATAGGACAATTTGATAATATCTTGGATCAGTACGGTAATGGATATGAACGGTTCTTTGGGTACTTATGATGTGGTGAGCCTCTACAGGTGTTTCGTGGCAATGCTCTTAGGTTTTGGTGACCTGCGTGGCTTGGTTGAGTTAGTGGGATTCGGTTATGATAGTTGGGTTATGTGCAAATGGATTTCAAAGTGTTCTCAATGGTTTCTACCACGGTTCAAGGTGTATATTTTCTGCTAGCATGAGGAGCATGTTGCGTGTTGTGATTTTCTCCTAGGTGAGATCAAATAGAAGGTTCCTATATAATTGAGCATGTAGCTTGCTTGTGACTCAGAGTTGATTATGAAATTCTCGTACTTTTCATAGGATGGCATGGTAGATGTGGTGTATTGTATGGGATCGAGATTTGCATGTGCAAGGTTACGGATCAGTTTTGAGGGAGGCTCATAAATTCTTATGCAGCACAAACGAATTCGGATATGGTCATTGATTGTTATTACTTGAGTAGAGTGTACATTTCAGAAGGCGCACTGTGTTTTGACTTAAGGATGTTTAATTGATGTTGTGGTACTCGCCTGGTTGATCGACTGTTGATATTCAGATTTTACTATGTGGCACGGAAGAATTACAGAAGTATTCCTCGTAGGATGATTGTGTGTCAGAGATGTGTTAGACATTCCGGCGGTGGATTTGGATCGGATATGGTGATTCGTGTGTTATATGGATTTGGAGAATGGGAGTTCTCATAAACCGATTGTTTCGTGGTTGTTGACTGTGAAGATGTGTCCAAAGCTATCCAAATGATAGTATGTGTTATGGTTCAGTCATTTTGGACTTTCTGAGGGTTATGTATCTATTTGTGGATGACCAGGATTGATCTGGGGGCCCATTGGTAGGCCTAATGAGGATGTGCATTCTACACTGGGTTGGATTAGTTGACTCCGTACAGCTACTATTGAGGGATGTGTCATTCGGTTAGAGTTGAGCTTATTCGTGTTCTGATATGATATGTGTTACTCCTCTATGCTACAAGGGATTGTGATTTGTTGGTTATATTCACACCTGGTGCGGATCTATTTTAGCGAAATTTGAGCGAGATGGGTATTAGGGTGTTGGATGGTTGATTGCGCATTTGGTTATGTTCTTTCCGGATTATTGTATTGTGTTATTTGTTTCTCCATGGTTATAGTCATACACTTCGTGTATTTGATGTCGAA
This sequence comes from Nicotiana paniculata, assembly GCA_005239505.1. Taxonomy (NCBI): domain Eukaryota; kingdom Viridiplantae; phylum Streptophyta; class Magnoliopsida; order Solanales; family Solanaceae; genus Nicotiana; species Nicotiana paniculata. The sequence continues at coordinate 53,444 of ML332167.1, forward strand.
TTGCGTGTAGTTGTTGATTTTGAGCATGGTGGCTTGAGGTATTTCATATGGACCCGTGTTTGGATAGGGTCACGCATTGCAGGTGGGTTATGTTGGGATATGATACTTTGTGTTAGATTCGTGTGCCTTGGATCTACTATGTAAGTGGGTTTGTAACATTGCAGTTGTGGTGGTACTTGTTGGACTTGCGGGATGATTCTCTTGTTTGAGTCATTTTCCATGATTGAGTACATTTGGGTTGTTGCTTAATTGTGCACGGATTGCGTGGGTTGTGGTTTTAGGTGGTACTGATCTGGCATGTCACTAGAGTGGTTGTGTGATGAGATGAGGTCATCGGACCTAGAATGGGTGCTATCAGAATTGGTTGTGGTATATTTGGAAAGATAATGTCGTTGATCAGATTAGAATTGGTTATAGTTCTTGTCGAAGGAGAGGGAGATCTATGACTTGTTGACCTGATAAGTGGTTATGAGTTTATGTGTGCTTCTTCCATCATTTACAATGTATGAAGGTTTTAGAAAGAGTTTTTGTTTGATATGAGGTTTATTGTCGGTACTAGGTTTGATTCGAGCGGTTATTGTGGTCAGAAATTATATTTATGAGTATTTAAGTTATGTGGTATATCATGTGATTACATCTTGGGCTATGGTTATGGCTTGATACATCTTGTTCAGACTTATACAGTGTGTGCATGCGAGATTCGGGTCTTATAGGGAACTACGGATATTGGAAATTGGGTTCCAAGGTTTATGGGCTAAGGTTGGATTAAGGATCTTCAGTTTTTTGGTGTCTTCGGGCTTATATGAATTAACGTGACGTGGGATCACCCCCCGAGTATGTGCATGGGAAGGTTACACGGCGATTTGATGGCTTTGGAACCACTCTTAGCACATTCGCGGACGAACGTATGTTTAAGTGGCGGAGGATGTAATGACTTGACCTGCTGTTTGAGCATTTGCACTTTGTTCGGTAGTTTAAGGGAATGAGTAGCTCTATATGATGTTTATGACTTGTGTGAATCGCCGGTCTTAGTTTTTTAGGTGATACGGAAATGATTTGGAAGAATGAATTTCATTTTTTGATGCTTTAAGTTGGAAGAGTTGACCAAGTTTGACTTTTGTGAATTTGACCCCGGAACAAAGTTTTGATGGTTCTGTTAGGTCGAAATGGTGATTTTGGACTCGGGCGTATGCGCGGAGTTGCATTGGATGTTCCTAGAAGGATTCAGCACTAATTGGTGAAAGTTAGAAATTTGAAGGTTTGGAACGTTCATAAGTTTGACCGGAAGTTTACTTTGAGATATCGGATTTGTATTGTGGTTCGGAGAACTAGGATAGCTTCGTTATGTCATTTGGGACTTTTTTGCAAAATTTGGGTTCATTCCGTGTTGATTTGATATGTTTCGGCGCGAGTTTTGGAAGTTGGAAGTTAAAAGTTCATTTAAGTTTGAATTGAGGTGCGACTCATCATTTCGATTTTGTTATGTGTGATTTCAGGCCTCGAGTAAGTCTGTATTATGTTATAGGACTTTTTGGTATATTCAGACGAGGTTCCGAGTTGCTCGGGTAAGTTTCGAGTGAGGTTCGGATAGTATTTGGGCTAAGTTGAATTTTCTGGGGCTGCTGGTTCTGGTGTTCCGCACCCGTGACTGGTATTGAACAAGTGCGATGGTCACAGAAGCGAGACCATTAGCACTGAAGTGAAGAGCACTACTGGGCAAGAGGCTGCAAATGCGGAGTCTTCTTCGCATCTACGAAGGCGCAGATGTGGACATTTTATCGTAAGAGAAGATATGGACTGTTGGCGAGGGGTCGCAAATGCGAGAAATTTTGCGTAGAAGCGTGACCACAGGAGGGGGAAAATGATCACAGAAGTGATGGCTGCTGAGTTTGGGCCTGTTCGCAAAAGAGAAGGCTGTGTCGCACCCCCGAGTCCGAAGAAGTGGAAATTTGTTCGCAAATGCGAAATTGTTGGGCCGATTCTATATATTTTGAGGTTTTGGTTCTTTTATCATATTTGGAGCTATGGAGCACGGATTGAGGTGATTCTTGAAGCAATGTTCACTATGTGGATTGGGGTAAGTGTCCTCTACTCATTTTTATTTAATATCATGAATTTACCTTCGTTTTTTACATTTGATCGAGGGTTTCAAAAGAGAAATTGGGGGTTTTTGACTAAAGTTTCATAGAGCGAATTCTTGAGTTTTTAACATCAATTTGGAGTTGGATTTCAGTGAAACCAGTATGGTTGGACTCGAAATTGAATGGGTTATCAGATTTTGTGAGTTTTGTCGGGTTCCGAGACGTGGGCCCAAAATTTGGATTTTTGGTTGATTTTGGGATTTAGAGTAAAGATTCGACCTTTATAATTGGAATTATTTCCTTAGGCTTTATTTGATGTATTTGAGTTGTTTTTGTCTAGTTTCGAGCCGTTCAGAGGTCAGTACACACGGGATGGCATTTTTGGAGCATCGTTTGGCTTGTTCAGTACTGGATTTGGCTTGTTCGAGGTAAGTAACACTTCTAAACTTGGTGTTGAGGGTATGAACCCCTAAATATACGTGATATGTGTTCAGGTGTTGAGGTGACGCATATTCTAGGTGACGGGCGTGTGGGCGTGCACGCTGTTAGAGTAATTGAGTTGTGATCCATGTTAGAAACCATATTTAGGCTATATGCTAATTTTGTTGGGACCCACTAAGGTCATATTTGTTCTGGAGTTATTTCCTTAAATTGCAGTTACATACTCAGTCATACCCATTCATTTGCATATCATATCATTCTCTGTTGCTATTTATTGTTACATAATATCATCATTTTTGGGCTGATTTTCATGACATTGTGAGCGAGAGGGACTGGAGAGATTGATGACTGAGTGAGGCCGAGGGCCTGTTTGTGAGTGATATTTATGGGAGCGGATTGCACACCGCAGCATATTATTTATTATGCCATGATTAACTTATTATAGCGCTAGGGCTAAAGGAGCCCATCCGGAGTCTGCACACCCACAGTGAGCGCAGGTACCTATTGAGTACGAGCGCGAGTGTCGAGAAATTGGGAGCATTGAGTGACCGTGAGGACTAAGTGTCTGTGAGGATTAATTGACTGGGAGGAATGAGCGGATTAATACTCTGAGATTATCTATATAGTTGTTCACTATGTTGTATCGCATTCGACATGCGCACTTGACATGCAGGCATAGAGATTAATTTTCCTCATGATATACGAAATCATATCATTCATGACTTCTCATACACATTGACGTGTAGGCATAGAGATGTACTTTCCTCTTGTCATTTGATAATGAAACATTTACCTGTGGAAAGTTTTTGGAATGAAAATCACAGTTTTACAAACTTACTCATGTTTTAGAGCTTTCAATAAAAGATTTGGATCTTACTGTTATAATTGAAAATGCCTATTTTCCGAAATTTTGAACTAGCTGAGCACTATATCTCTGTGTTACTTATTTTAGCATTTTCATTATGATGTTATGAACTGTTGTAGGCTATTGGTGTGGGACTCCGATCCTTGTTCTATCTTGTCACTACTTTCAACCTAAGGTTAGATTTGTTACTTATTGAGTACATGGGGTCGGTTGTACTCACACTATAATTTTGCACCTTGCATGCAGATGTTGGATGTTGATCTTGCTGCATACGGCGGGAGATGGATTTGAAGATGTACCTGCGTTCCAATTGTGACTATCACTTGTCCTTGGTAGCATTAGATTTGAATTCTATTTATTATATTTCAAACAGGTGTTGTAACTATCTCAATTCAGTTTTGTAAAATGTAAATCTTAGAACCTCATGATTTTTACTACCAGTCCTCGAGAATTCTTCATATAGTAGTTCAGTTGTATTATCATTCCTTCTCTTAATAAATATCATTTGAACTGCTTTATTGTTAACTGGCTTACCTAGCGGGTTCAGTTAGGTTCCATCACGTTTAGTTGGATTTCGGATTATGATAGGCCATATGACTAAAACCTTAGTCAAAGGACTTATACGGTTGCTATGAATAGCCAGTGGCTGACACGTATGACCTCAATGAATGAAATTATATATTGGCTATTATATAAATAGTCAATATAACTATGAATCACAACGACGTAATTAGCATAGGCCATATGATTAAAATCTTAGTGAATGGACTTATATGGTTGCTATGAATAGCTAGTGGCCGATACGTATGACCTTAATGAATGAAATTATATATTGGCTATTATTTAAACAGTCAATATAACTATGAATCACAATGATGTAATTAACATAGGACATATGACTATAATCTTAGTTAATGGACTTATATGGTTGCTATGAATAACTAGTCTCCGATAAGTATGACCTTAATGAATGAAATTATATATTGGATATTATATAAACTATCAAAATAACTATGAATCACAACGATGTAATTAGCATAGTCCATTTGACTATAACCATAGTCAATGGACTTATATGGTTGCTATGAACAACTAGTGACTGATAAGTATGACCTTAATGAATAAAATTGTATATTGCCTATTATATAAACGGTCAATATAAGTATGAATCACAACGATGTAATTAACATAGGCCATATGACTATAACCTTAGTCAATAGACTTATATGGTTGCTATGAATAACAAGTGGTCGATAAGTATTACCTTAATGAATGAAATTATATATTGGATATTATATAAACTGTCAATATAACTATGAATCACAACGATGTAATTAACATAGTCCATATGATTAAAATCTTAGCCAATGGACTTATATGGTTTCTATGAATAACTAGTGGCTGATAAGTATATGCCCTTAATGAATGAAATTATATTGGCTATTATATAAACTTTCAGTTTAACTATGAATCACAACGATGTAATTAACATAGGGCATGTAACGACCTGAATGATAGATTAGCATTAAAAACGATTTAATTAGCATTCAAATGATGATATACAAAGCTGTCAAAAATTGAACGATAAAAAAACTTAAGAGGAAAAACTAGCATTCTACATTTTTTGAGGAGGGTTTTTAAAATACTTTTTTTTGGACTGGGTTGGCCCTATATATATATATATATATATATATACATACACACATTCAAACTCTAAATACCTAAAACACACTAACCTACAAACCCTAACTATGGACGCCTCTCCCTCTGCCAAACGAGCCCTATCTTATTCTTCTACTGATGATAATGAAGAAGAGAATCATCCAACATTTGGAGTGGTTATGACTGATCCATACACCAACTAAGGCGATCTGGTAAATTATTATGTCCTTTAAACTTATTTCTTTGAATTTTACACTAATTTCTTAACTTAAATCCTAATTGAAAATCTTTTACATAAAATGCTTTTGTTTTTATTACCTTAACTCCAGAAAAATATATGCATCACTAGTGTATATATATATTTTTTCTTGTTTCAGTTTTGCGAAAACTTAATACTAATACTTTTTTTTTCTTTTTTCAGTATATTCCGAGAAAAATCTACAAGCATCTTCCTCCAACAGTAGAAACCGCGCTTCTTCACCATCGTGGTCAAGAGTGATTTATATCTTTGAGTGTTGGTGATGGAAGAAGGTTCAAAGTAGGCTGAAAACTTTTTGTTTTGGACAATTATGTCAAGCGAGGTTACGTCGTCAAATTTGTGTTGGTTGATGTTGCACCACTGTATGTTGTCTTCAAAGTTCAAGTGAAGGGAGAAGGAACTTCTGATAATCCGGTTGAAATTGATTAATTTCTAGGATGTATTTGTGTTTATTTATCCTTTTACTATCTTTTATTTTCATGTTGATTTAGTTATAGTAGTTGTGCTTTTGATTTTCTGTTGAAACTATTGATGTTATAAAATTTCAATCTTCATCACATTGGTCTTCTTTACTATAATAGTTTTTTTTAATTATCATTCTAAAAATCGAAATGGAATGAACATTGAAATCTTTGGAAGAGTAAATGCTTCATAGGGAAGTTAAATGGTTGGTATGTCATTACTGTGATAGTAAATACATGCTTTTGTATTCAAAAAAAATTTTACATTGATGCCAATTCCAGAAAAAAATAGATATTGTATTCATTAAAACAACTTTGGTATCTGAAACTATTAAATAAATGCAACTAACACTGATTCAACTTGAAAATCGAAGCAAGCAATTAAATACAATACTACCACAATGCGTACACAATGATTGGGAAGAAGAATAAAAACAACTAATGCGTCCTCTTCTATTGGGAAAAAGAAGGGTCACTGGTAAGTTAATACATCCACATCTACTGGAAAGAAGAAGAGTCGCAGGTAGAACAATTAAGAGAGAAACACTGGATGAAATGCAATACATGGGAACTAATTTAAAACACATAAATGCCTAGGGTGGGGTTGAAGTTAGGGTTACAAAATAGTGGTTGAATTTTGCTTATTACAATATTTTCTGGGGAAAAAAAGTGGTTGAATTTAAGGGTTGAAGGTAGGGTTTTAAATACCAAGATAGGGGTTCAAGGTAGGGTATTAAATTGCAAACTGAATTTTTTTCATTTTTAGTAATGTCAAGATGTGAGTATTTTAGTTCTTAGTTTTACTGATCTTAATCTTGTCAAGTCTTTCACTTCTGTACTAGTTGCATCTAGTCACATTTTGTTAGTCTAGCCCCTAAATTCAAAGCAAGTAACAATAAAATGAAATATTTAACAATGACAATTATAATACCACACATTTAAACTCATTACAAGACAAAGTCAATAAATTCAAAACAAATATATCTCAAATCAAATTAAATGAGTTCCAAACTTAAATCATCTCAAACTAAACAGTCAAGTCTTCCACTTCCCAGTTTGTTTCATTGTTTAGATCAGGCAAGCTACTCTGTGGCGGTACAATTGCATCATCTTGCTGTAATTAGAGTAAAGAAGACTAATAAGTATAAGCAATGTATTTACGTAAAAAAGTTATTAATCAAATTTGTTATACTTTACCTCAGTTCCTTCCGCTAGCCGAGGAGTTCCACCACTTCTACCACCACCTCTATTACGGCCTCTACCACCACCTCCACCACCACTTCTACCACCACCTCTACCACCACCTCTATCACAGCCTCTACCACTACCTCTATCACGGCCTCTACCACCACCTCTACCACCACATCTACCCCTCTTATTACCTCTAACTCCACATCCACCACCCGTTTGTGAACTTCTAAAGTATGAATCAATTCGGCCTCTATATCTATTCAACCTTTGACGTCCACGAGAAGCTATGTATCTAGGATATCATATATTTCTTCCTTCACCCTCACCCTCACCCTCACCCTCACCCTCACCCTCACCCCCACCCTCACCCCCACCATCATGTATATCTTTCACTTCCCAATTTGGAACTATCATATCATCATCCCAATTCAAAAGTTCATGCTCCAATATGTTCGAATCATACTTAATATATTGCCTCATCACTTCAGTGTCCAATGCAATATCACAAACCCGTTCAAAATGCTTCAATAGTTTTGTGTCCATCATGTATTCAGAAGTCATACATAGGTAACCTCCTAGAAAGAAACGTTTCAAGTGTGGACGAACAACATCTCTTCTCCACCTTTTCAATATATACCTCTCATTAATGTTTTCAATCCTCTCATGAGACAACACCTTAAGTATATGGCAGCATAGAATACCTCTTGTTTCAAACCACTTGCAACTGCAACTTAGAAATTTGTCAATTGGTGTATATTCAACCATGAAGACAAATGGATCTCTAGTGTTAAAACTCCTGAGCGGATAATATGTTATAATGTATTTCTCCACTCCGGGGTTTGCTTGATGATCTTCAGGGGTTCTGATTTCACAATGGTACAGTTTCCTTAATTGTACTTGAAAAAATTCAAACACTTCACGAGTATAACATGCTTGAAGTTTTTCCTACCATGCGAATTCAGATAAACATTTTGAATCGAAGCGCCTTGACCTATATTCAGCTGCCAATTCTTTCTCGAACTTAGCTCTTATGGATAACTCATATCGCTGAAAAACCAGCTTCAAAGTGCTTTGGCGGGTGATAAATCCATCAAAGAAAGCATGCATTCGTTCACTTCTTTGTATGGACAACATCCCAGCCCAAAAGTGGTCATTTGGGTATACAGGAACCCATTTTTCCTTCTCCAAATAAAGCTTATAAAAAAAATCCCTTCCATCTAAGTTATATTTTGCAATATACTCAGTCCATCTTCTCATACTCAACAACATTAATGCTATCAAGTATTAAAGCCTTAAATTCTGCCTTTGCAATCTTACCATCAAGAACTCCGCTTAACTTCATAGGTAACTTTGCGAATATGTGCCATATACAATATCTATGTACCATACTTGGCATCAATGTATTGATGGCAGCCTTAATACTATCACTTTGGTCAGTCATGATAACTAATGGATTGTCACGGCCCAAAACCAACTCGTCGTGATGGCACCTATCGTGGAACTAGGCAAGCCAACTACACAACCATTTCAATACATCAAAATCTTGAAAAAACCGAAGCAGTTAAATTTAATGAATACCCTTTTAAAAGAAAATAAGAAAAACGTAACCTCAATACAAAATATCTCCCAAAAGAGAGTCATGAGCGTCTACATAGGAATATAATCTAATACCACGTTTAGAGAATAAAGCTAAAATATCAAATGAAAATAATGGAGGAGAGTCAAGGTCTGCGAACGCCAAGCAGCTACCTCGATAATCTCCAAAAGTCCGAACTACTCAACCCCGCAACCGTCGTGACCAGAAGCACCTGGATCTACACACTAGGTGCAGGGTGTAGCGTGAGTACAACCAACATAAGTAACAAATCTAACCTTTGGACTGAAAGTAGTGACGAACTCAACCAGTACAGTTCAATATAGAAATAATGGTGTAGAAACGTCGACATGCTTTCAAGTTCTAAAGTTAAACTCATTATCAGTAAGATAGGTCAATTTTGAATAATATGAGGAATATAACTTCTCTACATCTACATGCCAATGCACATGCTGTATGTGATGCACCATGCTGAAAGCCTCGTGTACTTACACTCTCGCAATGCTCAATCATTCAATACTGTATGTGGCCATTCAGCCCAGGGAAGATCCATCCGGAATATATACATCAACTGACCATCAGCCACTCAGTACTGGGTAGGGTCAATCCAGCTCGTTAGGAAGATCCATCCCCCAAGTATAAATGATTCAGACAAGATCCATGTCCAGGGAAGATCTATCCCTCAATATAAATCAACTACGCTCACTAGGGTGTGTGCAAACTCCGGAAGGGCTCATTCAGCCCAAGCTCTATCATAAGCAGATCAAGGAATAAATCAATAAAATTTGCTGTGGCATGCAGCCCGATCCCATAAATGTCACTCATAATCAGGCCCTTGGCCTCACTCAGTCATCAATCTCTCCAGCCTCTCTCTCACGGGCTCACAATGTCATGAAACTAGCCCGATAACAACGATATGATGAATCAATAAGTAGCAACAGCGACTGAGATATAATATGTAATGAATGAATAGGACTGAGTACGAAATTTCAATGAAATCCATAAGTCGACAGCAAGAAACGACCACCACGGATCCCAACAGTACCAGCATATAGCCTAAACATGATCTCTGGAATGATTGACAGCTCAATTACTTTATCACATGATGAAAACACGGATATCAACAAGATAGATCCATGATACAGTTCCATGGAATCGACCAGGTCAGAATTTTCACGGTGCATGCCCGCACACTCTTTACTTGGAATGTGTGTCACCTCGACACCAATCATATAATACAAAATTTGGGATTTCAAACCCTCAGTCCAAGTTTAGAAGTGTTACTTACCTCAACCCGAGCAAATCTCTGCTCCAATACACCTTTGACTCGTGAAACGGCCTCCGAATGCCTCGAATCTAGCCACAAACAATGCGATACAATCAACACGGGCTAAAGAAATTAATTCCAGAAGAAAAATACTAAGTTATAAATCAAAAGCCAAAAGTCTACTCAAAGCCTGTCCCCAGGCCCACGTCTCAAAATCCGATAAAAGTCATAAAATCCGAAAGCTCATTCATCCACGAGTCCAGCCATACAAAATTTATCAAAATTCGACACCAAATCGCCACTCAAACCCCAAAATCAAACTCTCCAAATTCCTAGCCTCAAACTCCCAATTCACACCTTAATTACACACCAACTAGGTGGGAAAACCAATGGGGAAACAAGATTATTGAATAAAAATGAGAAAAGGGGACTTACCTCAGGAATCCCCTCGAATATCCTCTCAAGAATCACCAAAACACGAGCTCAAAATGTTATAAATGGTGAAAATATCGGAACCCTCATTTTTTAATAGTCTGCCCAGCATTCTCGCTTCTGCAGCGAACTTAACCGCTTCTGCGGCACCGATTTTACGGTCCAACATCTGCATATGTGGAAACCACTAAGCCGACCAACCGCTTCTGCAGTCTAACCCTTCCTTTTGCGGGTGCGCATCTGTGCAAACAAAGATGCTTATGCGGACCAACCTCATCACACCTACTTCCGCTTCTGCGACCCTCCAATCGCAGGTGCGAGTCCGCACCTGCAAAATACTTTCTGTATAAACGCTCATCAGTCCCTAGTCCAAATCTTTTCTTCTGCGCATCCCAGCTCGCACCTGCGACCCATGCTCTGCAGGTGAGATTGCACCAGAAGGCTTCAGCTTCAGCAGTTTTCCAAAATTAAAAATCGATCCGTTAACCTTATGAAATCCACCCGAGGCCCTCGAGACCTCAACCAAACATACCAACAAGTCTAAAAACACGATACAAACTTAGTCGAGCCCTCAAATCCCATCAAACAACTTCAAAAACATGAATCGCACCCCAATTCAAGCCTATTGAAACTAAGAAAATTCCAAATTTTACAAACGACGCCGAAACCTATCAAAACACGTCTGATTGACCCCAAATTTTGCACACAAGTAACAAATAGCACCACGGACCTACTCCAACTTTTTCCATTTCAAGCCTAATTCCACTTTGGACCTCCAAATCACCATCTGGACACGCTCATAAGTCCAAAATCATCCAGTGGAGCTAACGGAACCATCAAAACTCCATTCCGGAGTCGTTTACACATAATTCATCATCCGGACAACCATTTCAACTTAAGCTTCCAACATTGAGACTAAGTGTCTTGATTCATTCCATAACCTCACCGGACTCAAATTGACTACCCCCGCAAGTCACATAACAACTAAAAAGTACAAAATGAGTAGTAAAATGGGGTAACGTGGCTACAACTCTCAAAACGACCAACCAGGTCGTTATATCCTCCCCCTCTTAAATAAACATTCGTCCTCGAACGAGTCTAGAAACATACATGGAGTCTTAAATAGGTGTGGATATTTGCCCCGCATCTCCCGCTTGTCTCTCAAGTAGCCTCCTCAACTAGCTAACCTCTCTATTGCACCTTCACTAAAGTTATGTCCTTTGATCTCAACTTTTGAACCTGCCGATCCAAAATGGCCACCGGCTCTACATCATAAGTCAAATCACCATCCAACTAAACTGTGCTGAAATCCAAAATATGAGACGGATCCCGACATACTTCCGGAGCATAGAAACATGCAATAATGGATGCACACTCGACAAACTAGGTGGCAAGGAAAGCTTGTAAGCCACCTCTCCAATCCTCTGAAGTACCTCAAACGACCCAATATACCGAGAGCTCAACTTGTCCTTCTTCCCGAATCTCATAATACCCTTCATGGGAAAAACCTTAAGCAACACCTTTTCCCCAACCATGAAAGAAACATCACGGACCTTCCTATCGGTATAACTCTTCTGTCTAGACTACGCCATACGAAGCTCTCCTAAATCAATTTAACTTTGTCCAAAGCATCCTGAACCAAGTCAGTGCCCAATAGCCTAGCCTCATCCGGATCACACCAACCCACCGGAGATTGACATCGTTTCCCATACAAAGCCTCATACAGAGCCATCTGAATGCTCGACTAGTAGCTGTTGTTGTAGGCAAACTCCGCGAGCGGCAGATACTAATCCGAAGAACCCCAAAAATAACTGACACAAGCATGTAGCATATCCTCCAATATCTGAATAGTGTGCTTGGATTGTCTGCCCGTCTGAAGATAAAACATTGTGCTCAACTCAACCTGGGTTCCGAACTCTCATTGCACGGCTCTCTAAAACTACAATATAAACTGTGGTGTCGCGATCTAAAATGATGGACACTAGCACACCATAAAGGCAAACAATCTCGCGAATGTAAATCTCAGCCAACCGCTCCGAAGAATAAGTAGTCCCAACTGGAATGAAGTGCGCGGACTTGGTCAGCTGATACACGATCATCCAAATAGCATTAAACTTCCTCAAAGTCCGTGGGAGCCCAACTACAAAATCCATGGTGATCCGCTCCCATTTCCACTCTGGAGTCTCTAGCCTCTAAAGCAATCCCCCGGTCTCTATTGCTCATACTTCACCTGCTGACAGTTTAGGCACAAAGCTACAAACCCCCACTATATCCTTCTTCATTCTTCTCCACCAATAATGCTGCCTCAAGTCCTGGTATATCTTCGCGGCACCTGGATGAATGGAATACCACGAACTGTGGGCATCCTCAAGAATCAACTATCGTAGTCTATCCACATTAGGCACACAAATCCGACCCTGCATTCTCAATACCCCATCATCCCCAATAGTAACATATCTGGCATCACCGTGCCAAACTGTATCCTTAAGGACAAGAAAATGGGGATCATCATATTGGCACTCTCTGATGCGATCATATAAGGAAGATCGAGAAACTACAGAAGATAAAACTCGTCTATGCTACGAAACATATAATCTCACGAACTGGTTGGCCAAGGCCTAAACATCAACTGCAAGAAGTCTCTCACCAACAGGAATGAATGCAAGGCTACCCGTACTCATCGCCTTTCTACTCAAGGCATCGGCCACCATATTGGCCTTCCCGGGATGATACAGAATAGTGATATCACAGTCCTTTAGCAGCTCCAACCATCTCCGCTGCTTCAAAGTTAGATCCTTTTATTTAAACAAGTGCGGGAGACTCCGATGATCTGTAAACACCTCACAAGACACACCGTAGAGATAATGCCTCCAAATCTTCAATGCATGAACGATGGCGACCAACTCTAAACCATGGACAGGGTAGTTCTTCTCATGGGGATTCAACTGATTGAAGCATAAGCAATCAATATACCTCCTTGCATCAAGACACACCCAATACCGATCCGAGAAGCATTACAATACACTGTATAAGACCCAGAAGCTGAAGGTAGAACTAGAACTGGAGTCATGCTCAAGGCAGTCTTGAGCTTCTGAAAGCTCTCCTCACACTCATCTGACCACCTGAAAGTAACACCCTTCTGTTTCAATTTGGTCAAAGGCGATGCAATAGACGAGAAACCCTCCACAAAGTGACGATAATAACCGGCCAAGCCGAGAAAGCTCCGAATATCCGTAGTTGAGGACGGTCTGGGCCAACTCTGGACCGCTTCTATCTTCTTCAAATCTACCTGAATCCCCTCATTGGACACCACGTGCCCCAAGAACACCATTGAACTAAGTAAAAAATCACATTTGGAGAACTTGGAATAAAGTTTCTCTTCCCTCAACCGTTGTAACACAATCCTCAAATGTTGGGCATGCTCCTCCTGGTAATGAGATTACACCAGGATATCATCAATGAATACTATGACAAACGAGTCAAGATAAGGCTGAAATACACTGTTTATCAGATGCATGAATGCTGCTGGGGCGTTGGTCAGCCCAAAAAACATCACAAGGAACTCATAATGACCATAATGGGTACTGAATGTTGTCTTTAGAATATTTGAGTCCAGAATCTTCAACTGGTGATACCTAGACCTCAAATTAATCTTAGAGAGCACCCTCGCTCCCTGAAGCTGTTCAAATAGATCATCAATGCGCGACAAAGGACACTTGTTCTTGATTGTAACTTTGTTCAACTACCTATAATCAATGCACATCCGTATAGTGCCATCCTTATTCTTCACAAACAGAACTGGTGCACCCTAAGGCGACACACTAGGACTAATAAACCCTTATCAAGTAGCTCCTGAAGTTGTTCTTTCAATTCCTTCAACTCAGCTAGTGACATACGATACGGTGGAATAGAAATGGGCTGAGTGCCCGGCACCAAGTCAATACCAAAGCCGATACCCCTGTCGGGCAGCATGCTCGGCAAGACTGCAGGAAACACATCCGAAAAGTCTCACACCACCAGAACAAAATCAATAGTAAGAGTATTCGCACCAACATCCCTCACAACGGCCGAATAAGATGAGCAAACCTTCCCAACCATGCGATGGGCCTTCAAATATGAAATCACTCTAATGGGAACATAGTTTAGAAAACCTCTCCACTCAATCCTTGGCAACCCCAGCATCGAAAACGTCACGGTCTTAGCGTGACAATCCAGAACAGCATAACATGGAGACAACCAATCCATACCTAAGGTCACATCAAAGTCCACCATACTAATTAATAAGATATCAACTATAGTCTCCAATCCCACAATAGTCACTACACACAACTGATATACACGATCCACAAAAATAGTATCACCTACTGGCGTAGATACATGAACATATGAAAGTAAGGACTCACAGGGCATATTCAGATAATGGGAAAAATATGATGATACATATGAATAAGTGGAACCAGGGTCAAATAATACAGAAGCATCCATGTGGCACACTGAGAAAATACTTGTGATCGCTGTGTTTGAAGCAATGGCATCTGGTCTGGCAGGAGGAGCATAAAATCGAGCCTGGCCGCCACCTAATCAGCCTCCCCCTCTAGGGCAACCCCTAACTGCCTGAGCCTCACCCCGAGTTGGCTATGCGGGTAGTGAAGTAACTGGTGCCGAAGTCATAGTCTAACTCCTCTACTGAGCTGGAACTCCCGAAAGGCGGGGACAATATCTCTTTGTGTAACCCAAATCTCCACACTCAAAGCAACCCCTCTCTGAATATGGAGGCAAGTACTGAGGCGGACCTCGAGAACCAGAATACCTGCTAGAAGCACCCGATGTAGATGAACCATGAACTGAAGGAGCATAGGACGAACTTTGGGATGGAAATGCACTGAGAGATGACTAACCCTGATGAGTACCGTATGAACCATGGTTGGATGACGCACTACGATGAGCTGGACGAGATGTCTAGGTGTGCCTAGAAGGACGACCCCAGTTGTGGTAGAACTAACCCCCAGAAGGAACATCGCTAAAACCACCCGATCCACGAGGCCTCTTGGCCTCCCTCTCACCATACTCCTGGCTACATACCATCTCTATCTGTCGAGAAATGTCGACCACCTCATCGAAAGTAGCACCAGATACCCTCTCCCGAGTCATAAGCAACCTCAGCTTATATATACATCAATGAACCTCTTAATCATCTCCCTATTAGTGGGAACCGACCAAACTCCGTGACGAGCCAACTCAGAAAACCTTATCTCGTTCTGCGTCACAGACATGCCCTCTTGTCGTAGCATCTCAAACTATCTGCGCATCTCCTCCCTGCGAGACAGTGGTATGAACTTGTCACGACCCAATTTCGGAGTCGTGATGGCGCCTGTCGTGGAACCAGGCAAGCCTCCCTATTTAACTAAGTTAAATTCAATTTCCAGTAAAAATGTGATTTTTAAACGAATTTATTGATAATATTAAGAATCTGAAATTTCGAAACAATGTGTGAAAAACTAAATTTAAACCTCCAACCCCAGATCCGGTGTCACTCAGTCATGAGATACTAAAACATAAAGCAAAGAAAAGGAGAAATGGACAACATTGTAATTAACAATACTGAGACTGAGATATGAAATGATATGCTATAACAGGACTAAGTATATGGCATCAAATAATCACAACATGAGACAGCAATATACGACCACTCGGGTCTCAGCATTTCCGGCGTGAAGCCTAGCATTTATACTTGACATGATTTGTAACATGTTCACAATTACCACATTAATAGATGCACATATATCATCATGGAATAATCACTAAGCGGGGACATGGGATAAGCCAGGCCACAAATACCCAGTGTACGCCCTCACACCTGTCACTTTGCATGTGCATCACCTCAACAATAGTCATAAATCATTTAGCTCGGGGTTTCGAACCCTCAGAACCAAGTTTGGAAACGTTACTTACCTCAAAACCGGCTAAAATACTATTCTGCAGTGCCTTTGCCTCTAAATTCGGCCTCTGAGTGCTCCAAATCTACCAAGTTCAGATTTTTATCATCAAATTATGCTTAAGGAGTGAATTCCAATCGAAAAATATCAATTTAGCTCAAAAACCCGAATTTGGTCAAAACCCGACTCTGGGCCCACGTCCCAAAACTCAAAATTTTTTATACCAAACTGTTCTTCATCATCCCATGAGTCCGTGCATATAAAGAACACTAAAATCCGAGTTCGTTTGACCCCTCAAATAAATCCTTAAAAGCCTCAAAATCTCAAGCCCTAAACCCACCTTTTTCTACTGATTTTCATGAATTTAATACTGAGATTATGCTCTATAATCATCCATAAATGAGTTTTAAGGTCCAAAACACTCAATTCTATGAAGAAAAATGATTTCCCTCTTCAAAAATCGCCCCCAAAGCTATTTGTCCGTACAAGAATGGTGTAAAAAGGGTTTAAGTTGCGGAGGGTTTAATTATATACTGCCCAGTGATTTCTTCACCGCGATCGCGGTTCACAGCAGTTCAACCTCACGCGATCACAACCCAATGCACGTGATCGCAAAGACCAATTGACCTCCCCCACCCACGCGCCTGGTTAGCTCTACGCGATCGCGACCTAGCCACGCAATCGCACTTCACCTTCTTCCAAACCTACGCGATCACAACCCAATTCACGCGATCGCGATGCAAAATTTTTGTCTGGACCTCAAAGTCTTCTACACGATCGCAAAGAGTAAATGTCTGCTGCACCAAAACCAGAAAACCAGCAATTCTCTAAGTCCAAAAATGCCCGTTAACCACCTGAAATCAATTCCGAGCCCCTCGGGACCCCAACCAAAGTTACCAACATATCCCATAACATCATTCAAACTTAATTGCACTCTCAAAACACCAAAACTAACATCAAAACACCAAATTTACATCGGATTCAAGCCTAAGAACTTTGAAATTTCTAAAATCCACCAACGATGCCGAAACTATCCAAAACAACTTCGATTGACCTGAAATTTTGCAGACACGTCCAAAATGACATTACGAACCTTTTCCAACTTTCGGAATTATATTCCGACCCCAATAGCCTATTTTCCACTGCCGACCGGAAATCACCAAAAACTAACTTTCGTGAATTCAAGCCTAATTCTACACCGGACATCACAAAAATATTCTGAACACACTCCTAAGTACCAAATCACCTAACGAAGCTATCCGAGCCATAAAATCCGCATTCCGAGGTCGTTTACCAATAAGTCAACTCTNTTTCGGAATTATATTCCGACCCCAATAGCCTATTTTCCACTGCCGACCGGAAATCACCAAAAACTAACTTTCGTGAATTCAAGCCTAATTCTACACCGGACATCACAAAAATATTCTGAACACACTCCTAAGTACCAAATCACCTAACGAAGCTATCCGAGCCATAAAATCTGCATTCCGAGTTCGTTTCCTAAGTGGCTAAACACTCACTACAACCATTCCGATTTTAAGCCTACCAACTCTAACACATCAATAACAGTATAACCAACCTATGATAAGTCGAGAATAGAAATTATAATGCAGGTTCTACATAACGATGGACCGGGTCGTTACATTCTCCCCCTTTTAAACAAACGTTCATCCTCGAATGTGCCAAGGGTTGTTCCAAAAGCCATCGACCGCCGAATAACCTTACCATGCACACACCCGGGTCTCCAGACCTCCAATAGGTACCACACACAACCGACACACACGGTCCGTAACAACAACATCACCCATAAGGGCGAGCACATAAGCAGATGTAACAAAAGATTCATGGGGCGTATCCAGAGAATGAGCTAAATTATGATGAACATGTGAATATAAAAAATCAAAATCAATTAAAAACCTGAGCTTCTTATGACAGACTGAAACAATACCTGGGATTACGGCATCAGAAGCCATCTCATCCGGTTTGGCCAGGAATGCATAAAATCGGGCCTGATCACCACCGGATCGACCTCCCCCTCTTGGGCGACTCCTAACTGCCTGACCCCCACCTCTAGCTGCCTGGGCGGTCGGTTCAGCTACTGATTCTGAAACAGCGGGCTGACTCCTCTACTCATAAGTACCTCTCACAATACGAGGGCAAAACCTCTTAATATGGCCCACATCTCCACACTCAAAGCAACCTCTCTCGGAGAATGGCACGGGGGACTGAAGGGAACCCCTAGCACCGGGATAACCACTGGAAGAACCAGGCATAGATGAATTCTGAACCAATGGTGCCCAAGATGAACTCTGAGCTGGCAGGTCACTGAAAGATGCTTGCACCTGATGCGAACAATGAGGATCGTGACCAGCTGATCCACCACGATAACCTAAGCGACTTGGCTGAGCCTGCCTGAATGGACGGCTTCCGCCGGGCTGAAGCTACCCCATGAAGTAACCCCACCAAAATTCCCAGATCCTCGAGACCTCTTGGCCTCCCTCTCAATCCGCTCTTAGCGGCGAACCGAATCAATCTCTCTGGCAATGTCAACCACCCCTCAAAAGAAGTGCCAGATACCCTCTCCCTAGCCAAAAAAACCCGAAGCTGATAAGTAAGACCATCAACGATCCTCCTGATTCTCTCCCTATCTGTGGTAACTAGCCAAATAGCATGACGGTCCAACTCGGAGAACCTCATCTCATACTGCGTCATGGTCATGTCCTCATGGCGCAACTGTTCGAACTCCCTGCGCAGATCCTCCCTGCGGGACTGCGGTATATACTTATCCAGGAATAGAATGGAGAACTGACGCCAGGTAAGGGGTGATGCATCAGCAGGTCTACGTCTCTCATAGGCCTCCCACCAAGAAAGTGCAGCTCCTCAAAACTAGAATGTAGTAAATGGGACCCCACTAGCCTCCAGTATCCCTGTTGTGCGAAGGATCCTCTCACACTTGTCCAAAAAGCCCTGGGCATCCTCGCCCTCAATACCACTAAAATTCGGAGGCTGGAGTCTGCTGAGCCTCTCCAACTTACGCTGCTCATCATCAGCTAAAGCTGGGACCACATAATCCTGGGCTGGGGCAACCAGATGAACTGGAACTGTCCCAGGTGTCTGAAGCCCCTGGTTAACTTGCTCAGGTGTCCGGGCAGCTGGAGTCTGAGTGCCTCCCCCGGCCTGAGAAGTAGCAGCAGTAGACACGGCGACGGCCTGTGCCAGGCTGGTGCACACCGTCAAAATCTAGGCTAGGGTCTCCTAAAGACCCGAAATCACAATGGGTATTGTTGGTGCCTGAGCCTCTCCCGCTGGGACCTCAACTGCGGGGACCTGATCATGAGCAGTGGGAAGGTCCACAGGTACTGCCCCGGCTGCTAAGCGGGCTGCACCCCTCCCTCTCCCACGGCCTCGACCTTCAGCTGGTCCTGCTGGTGTCTGATCACTACTATCATTTGCACGAGTCCTCACCATCTGCGAGAGAATGAAAACAACAGAAGTTTAGTTCCAGAGTTCAATAGAGTCGCACGATAGAATTCAAAGAATGTGAGATTTTTCCTAAAGGTTCTGCAGCCTCTCGAAGATAAGTACAGACGTCTCTGTACTGATCCGCAAGACTCTACTAAACCTGCTCATGACTGGTGAGGCGTATTTAACCTAACGTTCTGATACCATCTTGTCACGAACCAATTTTGGAGTCGTGATGGCGCATGTCGTGGAACCGGGAAAGCCTCCCTATTTAACTAAGCTAAATTCAATTTCCAGTAAAAATGTGATTTTTAAATGAATTTATTGATAATATTAAGAATCTGAAATTTAAAAACAATGTGTGAAAAACTAAATTTAAACCTCCAACCCCGGATCTGGTGTCACTCAGTCATGAGCTACTAAAACATAAAGCAAAGAAAGGAGAAATGGACAACATTGTCTCAAAATAAAGAACAACAGGTAGAATAAGAAAGAGAAGACGAGGTCGGGACCGCCGGCTGCTACCTCGACAACTCCAATAGAAACGCTGACCACTGCTCAATATCCGCTACCAGGTCCCGATGTACCTGGATCTGCACACAAGGTGCAGGGTGTAACGTGAGTACACCAACACAGAAGTAACGAACCCAAACTATGAGCTGAGAAGTAGTGACGGACAAACCTCAGTTATGTTACAATAAATATTATGCAAAATTTAGACATGATAACAGTTTATCAGGATGAGAAAATATGCCAAGTATGCCAGTATAATCTACATGCCATCATAAAATATATATATATATGAAACCAGTATGGATATGCACATAGTGCTCACAGCTTTCCCACAGAAGTCCACTCAGTACTATATATGGCTCTCAAGCCCAGGGAAGTTCCATCCCGGAATATGTATAAACACTGGTGACCGTAGTCACTATGTACTGAGGAAAAAGGCCAATCCAGCCCCCCACGGAGAAGATCCATCTCCGGAATACAACACTCGGACAATTTCCATATCCAGGGAAGATCCATCCCTCTCATAACATCAGCTTCGGACAAGATCCATGTCCAGGGAAGATCCATCCCTCACATAACCACAGCTTCGGACAAGATCCATGCCCAGGAAAGATCCATCCCTCATCATCAATGCGCTCACTAGGGGTGTAAAGACTCCGGAGGGGCCCTAGTGGCCCAAGCGCCATATCAAGCCAACGAAGGCATGATTTAAATATCGCTGCAGTGTGCAGTCCATTCTCATAACTGTCTCAATAACAGGCTCTCGGCCTCACTCAGTCATTACTCTTCAGTATCACTCACATGGCTCACAGATGCCTCCATCAACCCGACACAATGATAAGNTCCATCCCTCACATAACCACAGCTTCGGACAAGATCCATGCCCAGGAAAGATCCATCCCTCATCATCAATGCGCTCACTAGGGGTGTAAAGACTCCGGAGGGGCCCTAGTGGCCCAAGCGCCATATCAAGCCAACGAAGGCATGATTTAAATATCGCTGCAGTGTGCAGTCCATTCTCATAACTGTCTCAATAACAGGCTCTCGGCCTCACTCAGTCATTACTCTTCAGTATCACTCACATGGCTCACAAATGTCTCTATCAGCCCGAAACAATGATAAGTATACATGCAATTAACAATACTGAGACTGAGATATGAAATGATATGCTATAACAGGAGTGAGTATATGACATCAAATAATCACAACATGAGACAACAATATACGACCACTCGGGTCTCATAATTTCTGGCGTGAAGCCTAGCATTTATACTTGACATGATTTCTAACATGTTCACAATTACCACATTAATAGAAGCACATATATCATCATGGAATAATCACTAAGTGGGGCCATGGGATAAGCCAGGCCACAAATACCCGGTGCACGCCCTCACACCCGTCACTTGGCATGTGCGTCACCTCAACAATAGTTATAAATCATTTAGCTCGGGATTTCGAACCCTCAGAACCAAGTTTGGAAACATTACTTACCTTAAAACCGGCTAAATACTATTCTGCAGTGCCTTACCTCTAAATCTGGCCTCTGAGTGCTCCAAATCTACCAAGTTCAGATTTTTATCATCAAATTATGCTTAAGGAGTGAATTCCAATTGAAAAATATCAATTTAGCTCAAAAACCCGAATTTGGTCAAAACCCGACCCCCAGGCCCACGTCCCGAAACTCAAAATTTTTTATACCAAACTGGTTTTCATCATCCTGCGAGTCCGTACATATAAAGAACACTAAAATCAGAGTTTGTTTGACCCCTCAAATAAATCCCTAAAGGTCTCAAAATCTCAAGCCCTAAACCTACCTTTTTCTACTGATTTTCGTGAATTTAATACTGATATTATGCTCTATAATCATCCATAATGAGTTTTAAGGTCCAAAACACTCACCTATATGAAGAAAAATGATTTCCTTCTTCAAAAATCACCCCCAAAGCTATCTGTCCGTACAAGAATGGTGTAAAAAGGGTTTAAGTCGCGGAGGGTTTAATTATATATTGCCCAGTGATTTCTTCACTGCGATCGCGGAAGAAGACACGCGATCGCGGTTCACAGCAGTTCAACCTCACGCGATCGCAACCCAATGCACGTGATCGCAAAGACCAATTGACCTCACCCACCCACGCGCCTGGTTAGCTCTACGCGATCGCGATCGCGACCTAGCCCATGCGATCGCACTTCACCTTCTTCCAAACCTACGCGATCGTGATGCACAATTTTTTTCTGGCCCTCAAAGTCTTCTACGCGATCGCAGAGAGTAAATGTCTGCTGCACCAAAACCAGAAAACCAACAATTCTCTAAGTCCAAAAATGCCCGTTAACCACCCGAAATCAATCCCGAGCCCCTCGGGACCCCAACCAAAGTTACCAACATATCCCATAACATTATTCAAACTTAATTTCACTCTCAAAACACCAAAACTAACTTCAAAAAACCAAATTTACATCGGATTCAAGCCTAAGAACTTTGAAATTTCTAAAATCCACCAACGACGCCAAAACTATCCAAAACAACTCTGATTGACCTGAAATTTTGCAGACACATCCAAAATGACATTACGAACCTGTTCCAACTTTCGGAATTCCATTCCGACCCCGATAGCCTATTTTCCACTGCCGACCGGAAATCACCAAAAACTAAGTTTCGCCAATTCAAGTCTAATTCTACACTGGACATCACAAAAATATTCTGAACACACTCCTAAGTACCAAATCACCTAACGAAGCTATCCGAGCCATAAAATCCGCATTCTGAGGTCATTTCCTGAGTGGCTAAACACTCACTACAACCATTTAGATTTCAAGCCTACCAACTCTAACACATCAATAACAGTATAACCAACCTATGACAAGTCGAGAATAGAAATTATAATACAGGTTCTACATAACGACGGACCGGGTCGTTACAGAACTTCTCCAATAAGAGAACGGAGAACTCCTTCCATGTAAATGGTGTTGCACTGACTGACTTCGCCTCTCATAATCCTCCCACCATCTGAAGGTAGCCCTTGAAAGCTGAAAAGTAGAGAACGAGACCCATTTGGTCTCCAGAATACATGTCGCACGAAGAATCCGCTGGAACTTATCCAAGAAGCCCTTGGCATCTTCTGACTCGGCCCTGCCAAATGACGGAGCCTGAAGCCTCCCAACTCTCTCGAGTCTCCTCTACTCATCAACAGACATAATTAGAACTACCGGAGCCTGAGCAGCTACAATCGGTGGGCTGGTCGTGCCCCTGGTGTCTAAATTCCCTACATCACCTACTCTAGTGTACGGGCGATGGGTGTCTGAGTACCTCCCCCGACCTGAGAAGTGGCTGCTGCGGCCGAAACTAAGACTGCCTGAGCAAGACTGGTGCACACAGTCAGAATCTGAGCAAAAGACTTCTGAAGGCCTGGAATCACAATGGGCACGACTGGTGCCTGAGTTAGCCCCTCTGGCTCAACCACATCTGGAACTTGCTCCTGAGCTGGAGAAACTAGTGGATCTACAGGTGCTGCTCTAGCTGTTGTACGAGTTGCACCTCTGCCCCTATCGCGACCCCTATCGCAACCTCGTCCTCTCGTGGCCCTAGCTGGTGGTACTGGTGGTTGTCCGTCTTGCCAGGTAGCACGTGCCCTCACCATCTGTGAGAGAATAGAATACAAAAGTTTAGTTACCAGAATCAACAAATTCGCACGACAAGAATACAAGAATTTGAAGTTTCCTAAGGGTTCGGCAGCCTCTCGAAGATAAGTACGGACGTCTCCGTACCGATCCGCAAGTCTACTAAACTTGCTCATGACTCGTGAGACCTATGTAACCTAGGCTCTGATACTAGCTTGTCATGACCCAAAAACAACCCGTCATGATGGCGCCTATCATGGAAATAGTCAAGCCAACTACTCAATCATTTCAATACATCAAAAGCTTGAAAAATATGAAAGCAGTTAAATTTTAAAATACCCTTTTAAAAGCAAATAAGAAAAACATAATCTCAATATAAAATCTCTCCCAAAATCGGGGTGTCACCGAGTACAGGAGCGTCTACATAGGAATATTTACAACGTCGAGAGAATAAAACTAAAATGTCAAATGAAAATAAGGAAAGAGAGTCAAGGTCTGCGAATACCAAGCAGCTACCTCAATAATCTCCGAAAGTATGAACTCCTCAACTCAGCAGCTGCCGTGACTGGAAGCACCTGGATATGCACACGAGGTGCAGGGTGTAGCGTGAGTACAACCAAATCAATAAGTAACAAATCTAACCTTTAGACTGAAAGTAGTGATGAACTCAATCGGTATAGTTCAATATAGAAATAACAATGCAGAAACATAGACATGCTTTCAAGTTCAATAGTTAAACTCAATACCAGAAAGATAGATCAAGTTTGAATAATATAAGGAATATAACTTCTCTACATCCACATGCCAATTCACATGTTGTATGTGATGCACCATGCTGAAAGCCTCGTGTAGTCGCTCTCGGAATGCTCAATCATTCAGTATTGTATATGACCAATCCAGCCCAGGGAAAATCCATCCCGAAAGATATACATCAACTGACCATCAATCACTCAGTACTGGGTAGGACTAAGCCAGCACGTGGGGAATACCCCCAGGTATAAATGATTCGAACAAGATCCATGTCCAAGGAAGATCCATCCTTCAATATAAATCCACTACGCTCACTAGGGTGTGTGCAGACTCCGGAGGGGCTCATTCAGCCCAAGCGCTATCATAAGCCAGATCCAGGCATAAATCAGTAAAACTTGTTGCAACGTGAAGTGGATTGCATATGCGCTCCTCAGTCCTAGTCTAAAGCCTTCAGGTGCAACTTGTTGCCCGTCGCTTGGCATGTGCGCCACCTCGACATCAATCATATAACACAAAATTTGGGGTTTCGAACCCTTAGGGCCAAGTTTAGAAGTGTTACTTACCTCAATTTGAGCAAATCTCTACTCCAATACACCTCGCCAAAAGGGCCTCTAAATGCCTTGAATCTAGCCACAAACAATGTGATACAATCAACACGGGCTAAAAAAATTAATTCCAGAAGAAAAATACTAAGTTATGAATCAAAAGTCAAAAGTCAACTCAAAGCCGGCCCCCGGGGCCACATTCGAAATCCGATACACAAAATCTAAAAGCTCATTCATCCACGAGTCTAACCATACCAAATTTATCAAAAACTGACACCAAATTGCCACTCAAACCCCCAAATCAAACTCTCGAATCCCTAGCCTCAAACTCCCAATTTACACCTTAATTACATACCAACTAGGTGGGAAAATCAATGGGGAAACAAGATTATTGAACAAAAATGAGCAAAAGGGACTTACCTCAGGAATCCCCTTGAATATCCTCTCAAGAATCACCAAAACACGAGCTCAAAATGTTATAAATGGTGAAAATGTCGGAATCATTTTTTAATAGTCTACCCAGCATTCTCGCTTCTGCAGCGAACTTAACCGCTTCTGCGGCACCGCTTTTACGGTCCAACATTTGCATATGCGAAAACCACTAAGCCGACCAACCGCTTCTGCAGTGTAACCCCCGCTTCTGTGTGCGTGCATCTGCGCAAACAAAGTCGCTTCTGCGGACCAGCCTCATCACACCTACTTCTGCTTCTGCGACCCTCCAAGCGCAAGTGCGAGTCCGCACCTGCGAAATACTTTCAGCATATGCGCTCCTCAGTCCTAGTCTAAATCTTTTCTTCTGCATATCCCAACTCGCACCTGCGACCCATGCTCTGCAGGTGAGATTGCACCTGAAGGCTTTAGCTTCAGCAGTCTTCCAAACTCAAAACTTGATCTGTTAACCATCCGAAATCCACCCGAGGCTGTTGGGGCCTCAACTAAATATACCAACAAGTCTAGGAGCACGATACAAACTTATTCGATCCCTCAAATCCCATCAAACAACTTCAAAAACACGAATCGCACCCCATTTCAAGCCTATTGAGACTAAGGAAATTCCAACTTCTACAAACAATACTGGAACCTATCAAAACACGTCTGATTGACCCCAATTTTTGCACACAAGTCACAAATAGCTCCGCGGACCTACTCCAACTTCCGGAATTCCCCCCGATATCAAAAATTCCACTCCCGGTCAAACTTTTCAAAAATCCAACTTGCGCCATTTCAAGCGTAGTTCCATTACGAACCTTCAAATCACTATCCGGACACGCTCATAAGTCCAAAATCACTCAGCAAAGCTAATGGAACCATCAAAATTCCATTCCGGAGTCGTTTACACATAAGTCAATATTCGGTCAATAATTTCAACTTAAGCTTCCAACATTGAGACTAAGTGTCTCGATTTATTTCAAAACCTCATTGGACCCGAACTGACTACCCGGCAAGTCACGTAACAGCTATAAAGTACAAAATGAGTAGTAAAATAGGGGAACGGGGCTACAACTCTCAAAACAACCGGTCGGGTCGTTACATGGATGAACATTGCTTATAGCCGCAAGCCATGTAGAGAACACCACTTTGTAACTTGTAATATCCTCACTAGACATAAGTGTGTATCCCAATAGTATGGACTGTCTATGTTGATTGACACCAACAAATGAAGCAAATGGCATATTGTATCTATTCACAAGGTATGCGGCATTAACGCATATTACATCATGGAACTCCTCATATGCAACCTTAGAGTTTGAATGAACCCATACGATATTACGAAGTCGACCAAAACTATCTACATCTACGGAGTAGTAACATTCCTTATATTTTTGTTGCATGTCACTAAAGAACTTGAGTAATGATTGTGTGTCACCTTCTTGCAATTGAAGCTTTCTACTCTTCAAAATATAATTTCTACAATCCTTTGGTGTATAACCCAGATTTTTGGGGCCACCAGCAAGTACTTTAGCGATTCTTATATTTTTTTAGGGAAGCCATCAATATCTTTGGCTATAAGAACTCTCTTAAGAGACTTACTAAGCGACCTGTGTCTAGCCATCAATCGTGATAATGCTAGTTCCAATTGATGATTATGCTTTTTAACCCCCTTTGAAACACGCCATTAATCATTCTCCTCTAAAATTCCATTTATTCTAGCACGACAGTTCCTCCTCTTTGTAACATGTTTATTCCTTGGTTTCCTAGACCTATCACAACTATATTGCACATACCTTACAATATCACCATTTTTTTTTATGTTCTTTTGACAATGCTAAACCCTGATAATCATGCATGTTCTTTGAAAAAATCAAACCTAACATCCTTATTATTGTACCCCATTTCAGTAGCTGGACCTATTACTAGATCTTTTTCATTGAACTCATTAGACATTTCCATGTCCTCTCCACCTTCTCCCTCTTCCTTTAAATAATGGTCATCATCATCAGCAGCAGCATCGTCAACATGATCTTCTCCATCATTGAAGTTGTCGTCTAAATCAATGTTGACCCACTCATCTTCATTCATCAAATTGTCATCTGAATTCAACCCTCAAGATATGTGTAGTACATTCCTTAGTTGCTCTAACCTAGTTTCTAGGTTGTTATTCAAGTTTAATGGCTCCAAACTAGTTTCTTAGTTAGTATTCATGTTTAGGTTAAGGGAAGGGTGCTGAATTATGTGTTTAATGAAAGTTTTCTTATCATATGTATATGGTATAACAAGGTTACTCGAATTTATATACCGTATAAATTTTTCAAAAAATAATATACGTATACATACGAAGTCTTTTGATCTTCACATCCGTATAAATTTTATTTTAAAAAAAAATACATAACAATATATGTATACATACGAAGGCTTATGATCTTCCCATGAGAGAATGATGATTTTATGGGATCAATGTTTTGGGATAATCACTAGTTATTAGTTTTTTTGGGAGGGAAATATTTTGGAGGGAAATAATGGATGTTAAGCTAAATATGAAATCAAGGGTTTAAGGGTATTTCACGGGTGTAGCCATCGTTGGGCCATTATGAGGGTGGCCAAACAATAGCTCTCTTTAGTATAATGCTATTACTTATCTCATATTGTTGTATTATTTTCTTGGAAAATACATTATATAGTTGTATTTTATTAGGACTAATGAAATATTTGGAGTACAAGTTACATATTTGCGCTATGAAGACTTGACTAGAAAAAAATCGAAAACCCAAAAAAATAAAATCAAGATTGAAATCCCGAGCAAAACCTTTGTTGGTTTGATTTGATTTATAAATGTAAAAAACCAATACAATTTATTTGATTTGATAATTTAAAAATTCGAATTAGCTCGACCTATATATAGCACTAAATAATGGTAGTGTTAAATACGAACCACTATTCTAGAAACAAAGAATGGACCACAAGTACAATGAGCGGCAAAATTTATAAATGTCGGATAGTTCATGAAAATATTTGAACCTATTTTCTTTCATTAATTTGATATTAAAATTTCTCTAAAAATTTAAAAGTTGAATAATAAACCGAACTAAATTATAACAAATAATCATATATTCATAAGAAGAGACAAATTAATCAATCACAAAATGACGCATTTTTACGCTTTTAGAAATAAAATCATATATAGGCAGGGCGCAAGGGTTTAAGGGAGCAAAGTAGAGCAAGGTTTTGGAAATCAGAACAGAAAGAGGAGAAGAGATAAAAATGGCAGTACAAAACGGAATGATGGGGGAAGAGGAAGACGAAGGCGGTTTATTCGAAGAAGAGGAATTGGAATTGGAGTTGGAGGAAGACCCGTCCGACTCTCACATTGCTCTTCACCTCCGTGACCTTTTCAACGCCGCCGAACGCGGTGAAATCAACGCCTTTCGCCTTGCCCTAGGTACGTCAAATATATTTTAGTGATTGAATTGCTGAAGATATAATAGTGTTACTCGAAGATTTTGATGAATAGTGGTTGTTGTTAAGAATAAGAATGTGTGCGTAGCTTCCTGGTTTTACACATTAAGAAAAAGAAGGTTGTAACAATGAAATGGGCATGTGATAATTTGGTATTACCTAGTGGAACGAGAAAGACATGGATTTGTTTGTTGAATGTTCAAATAATGATACCCAGTCCATGTAATTTTCCTTTACCTTTCATTAACAAAACAAAAAGATTCTACCTTTTTCTACTTTTGGAGCCATTTTAGGTAAAATTGGTTCTTCTTGATCCCAATCAAGGTAGTATGAGTGAATTTTCTTCCAAAAGAAACATTTAGTTGGCTCAGTTTCTTTCTCAAAAAAAAAAAAAAAAGAGAGAGCGAAGGTTGGCTCAATTAGCAAGACGACCAGTAAGTCAGGAGTTTGAGTCTCTAGTGGGGAACTATCACTGATGCGGGGTACGATGTGGGAGTAATAAAATATTGAACTTTCAGATTGAGAATAACAAGAGCTATAAATGAAAGAAATGGAAGAGAATTCAATACCAACTACCAAATGTGAGATTTCAGTCTCATGGCACTGATGATTGCTTCGCATGATTTCCAAGCATGTCCAGCAATGGCCATTGTATCCCTTGTTACTTGTTGCTATGTCTTACACAATTGAACAACACAGGCACAGACACCATGGTGGGTTTCTAGTCACCCCTGTCTTTTTGAGAGAAGTAACTAAGTTGCTCTGTGGTATCTTACCTATCAAAATATGAGTTATTCTATGTACCTACTACCTTCTTATCCATGTCTGTGTCATACTCATGTATTACACACTTGATGGATTGCTGCAGATAATTTTAACGGGAACATTGACGAACCTCTTGAAGATGGGGACACTGCTCTTCATCTAACTTGTCTGTATGGCCATCTGGCTTGTGTGGAGGTTGGTCCACTAAGCTATGCTCAATCGTCCCTGTGGCAGACGTGATCTCATTTTGATGGATCTGCTGTTCTTGATATCATTATCATGTTTTGGACTAAAACTAATATAATTTTGTATTTCTACCCAGCTACTGTTAGAGAGGGGAGCTTCCGTGGAGGCTAAGGATGAAGATGGAGCACTTCCGTTGCATGATGCTTGTGCTGGAGGTATGCATATGGTTGCAAGTTCCAATCCCTAAACTGTCATATCTGTGAACTATATTAATCCTTTTACCTTGAAGAGATGGTACAGTTGAATTCTATGATTAATAAACTAGTAAATTAAGCACTCGGGACCTAATTTGTCAGGCAGCAAGTAAACCAACTGCCTTAACCCAAGCCTTTCTAGGAAGTAAGTGGGCTAAGGGTATAGTGTTGGTTCAGTAAAAAGGGAAAGCATAGGCTCGCATTGCTTACTTTCTGAATGCTTGACTTTTTAACAGGATACACGGAAATAGTCCGTCTGCTAATAAACAGTGCCCTGGACCCTGAATGTGTGAAGAGGATGATGGAGTCCTTTGATGAAGAAGGCGATGCGGTGAGGCATCTCATTATGCAAAATTTCAACTTTTAGTGACCTAAATCTTGGAAATTGAAAAATAAAATAGCTGCGGTAGTTAAATAGCTCTTCAATTATTTTTCTTACAGCATCTTGTACTGATTGGTTTTGTTTAATTTTGGTAGCCTCTCCATCATGCTGCCAGAGGTGAACATGTAGATGTTATCAAATTATTGTTAGCTTCCGGTGCTTCTGCTATGACGAGAAATTTATACGGAATGGTTTGCAGCTAACACGGCATTTATATAAATTGAAATCATCAATTAAATGATTTTTTTTTATGTCTGATTAATTCAATATGGCTTGTTTGACATGCGATTATTGCAGATGCCTTCTGAGCTTGTTGAGCCTGAAAGTGAAGCTTGCAGAATCTTACAAGAAGCTATAAATGCTGAACTTGGCCGTTAGGCCTTCGTACAGAACATTGGGGCACTTGGCTTTCACCAATATGTTTACCCTGTTTTATAAGTACAAGATTTTGTCAGAACTTCCTCTTTGGAACTTGGAAAGTATGTAGCAATAGGTGACAAAAGTGCTCCTGAAAGTTGCAATACTCCATAAAATGAGATTGCAGGGTGAGAAATATTCATGTTTTGAAGTGGTTGTCAATGATTTATCAACTAGAATGATATAATAGGCGGTACATTTCTAATCTGAGTTGAGCAGTCTGAGGTCTGGTGACCTATAACTAGTTGGGATTTATATTTCCGCAAGAGCTTATTCTAGTTTTTAACCATAAGGTCTTGGATAGTTGACTTAATAATGGGGGAGATCGAGTTAGACCCTGAGCAGAGCTTGGTTTGCAAATCTCAAGTATCTTTTAAACAGTCTGATATTGCATCGTATTGGAGATGTACAAAGAAAAGGAAAAACATAGAGTGGATAATGCAATATGATGCTGATTCTCAAAGATAATTAGCGATGAAATGCACATAAAATTATGAAACACGCCCAATTTGACAGCAATCTGGCAGATATTAACAAGAACATTGACCAATGACCAAATCGACCAATTACTTTACATGAGACTTCTAAACCACATTCAAAGCAGCAGGATAGCAGCAGCAAGGAGAAAAGAAAACATCATATACATATTTGATTAACTGTGACTTTTCAGGTCCATCTAGTGCACAGTTTTGATATGTCTGTCAATTTGTTGGTCCTAGTTTGAATATTTTCATGAGCAGCAACCACCACTCTGCTGTGTGTTCTGTTCTTGTTTCTGTTTCAAGATATTTCTCTTGCCTAAAGTGGATCCTTCTTCCAATAGACTAGGTACCTCCATTATCTGAATACAGTAGTATAGTTAGAAAATCAATCGAAAAGTTGATCCCTGCGAAGTGTGGTTTAAGCAAAAGAAATAGGTTTTAACTCAACCAGACCAGAACTGTTGGACTGCAATGTTTCTCAATCTTGAAAGTCAAGGAGTTTAAGTCAACCAGGTAAGAAACATTTGACTGTAATGTTTCTTGATCTTGAGAATCCAATGACCATACCTTTTTATTGAAAAGATTTTAAAAAGTATAATCATTCGACTTTCAATATCATACTCTTAGTACCTGCCTAGCATATGTGCTGTTTTTCAATGTAAAGCATGATGTACCTTCCGAATTGCACTCATCTACATTTTCCCGTATGTGTAAAACAACAAGGATATATAAATGTAAATTACGATTGGAAGCAAGAGATTTTTTTCCCATACAGCATAAATAGATGTGCTTGTTAAATCCTCCACCAAAAACAATAAAAGTAAAAGCTACGCGGGTTTTCGAACTAAAAGAATGCAGCTACAAAGTAATGTTATTTTAATAACCAGCATCATATGCAAAGTAACATGGCCGGCTGATTTTTCTTCCCATTTCACCAACAAAGAAAATAACTAGCGGACCATGTTACTTTGCGTAAGATGCCCTGTGAATCCTACAGAGAAGTCATGAATGTATCAATTACCTTTAAGGCAAGCTCTTCAAAGCAGTTTTGCACATTTTCTCGAGTTTTAGCACTACATTCAAGAAATAGACTTCCAAGCTCCTTTGCTAGGGCAATACCTTCTTCCCTGGTCACAGCTCTCTCAGATTCCTGATAACCCAATAGCAAAGTAATCATAAAAGCTGGTTTACAAACTTCATTCAGAATTTATTCAAGCATCAAAGAATGGCATGCTAAAGATAAATGTTTTGATGAAGATAAATAAAGATAAATGTTTTGATGAAGATAAATAAAGATAAATGTCAATAGATATTCCCACAGAGAGCAAAAGATGCCAACTAGGAAGCCTAATGACCCAATTGGTGAAGGAAATGTGGATTATAAGCAAACAGAATACAACAAAGTAAGATGGATAATACATTCCCTGAAGCATATATTCTCAGACAGTTATCCAAAGTCACCCTCTAACACTGGAACTCATTCTGTGCCCTCTAGTACATTCACTTTGCACCTGACTTATTACGATTTATGAGTATCCTTCTTGACATTGTTCCCTCTTATATTTAGAAACATATATTCTTTATTCTTTATTTTTGAACCCCTTAATATTGAGGTCACATATAGCTTCAGTATTTTTCATTATTTGCTTTAACATATAAAATTGTTGCAGCTGCAATACCACTATGCAAAGGCAGAAAGAAAATCCCAAACTATTTCATTTCTTGTTATAAGCATTATTATGCAAATTCCTAGATCCCAAATTCCACAACAAGATGAAGTATACTGCATTTGAAGTGGTGATATCAACATCTTAATTTACTTGTTTTTTTCTTGAAATAATGTCTCCAAACATTCAAGAAGCAAAAATGAAGAAAACACTTAACAGGAAAAAAAGAGTTAGAAGAGAGAGAAGACACACACAAACACATTAACTTTTGCAAAGAACATACTTTGTCAACTTTATTTCCGACTAGCATCTTTACGCAGTCCTGATTATTACTATACAACTCCACCTCTTTTGCCCACACATCAGACAGGTTTGTGAAGGTCTCTCTTCTCGTAACATCATAGACTGCAACAAAATTTAAATAAGCAATTGTAAATATAATAGTTAGAAATGCATTTAAGAGTTTGGAGAACACAAAGCACCTAGAAGGACTGTAGCAATATGTCAACAAAGAGAGCACAGATAAATGCTTTTATAAAGAAATAGGAAAACAACTTTTCTTGCCAAGTATCTGAAAACTACATGGACGTCTTTTAGAATTTGAACATTTGCTACCAGTCAACCTACAAAACTTTTTCAATTAATGGAGATTGGAGAACTGTCAAGGGTAGAAATGTAGAAAAATCCTATCAACGCAGATGCTATCAAATATCTCCAGTTTATTGCTCTGCAGAGGGCCGGTCAGAAGGACTGAGGCAATAATCAGCAAAAATTTCCATCACAGAGAAGTTTGTGTTGTCATGAAAACAATAGATAGGGATGCTTGCTTCCTATTCTAGGCAGATAGAACTCCAGCAACCAGAAAAAGACTACAGAAGATAGTATCATGGAAACTTATCACTTGAAGCAGATTTATTGGACGTTTAATCAAATTGTTCAACAAAGGAGAGCCTTGGCACAACGGTAAAAGTTGACTCTGTATGATTAGAAGTTCACGGGTTCAAACAGGGAAACAGAACTTGCAGAAATGTAAAGGTCTGCATACAATAGACCCAATAGCTTAGTGTGTACACTATATATACCCAATAGACAGCGTAACAAGAGTTTAGTGCACCAAGCTGGCCTTTTTTTAATCAAAATGTTCAAGATCTGATCAAAGTTTCATACTGTAGCATTGTAATTTAAAAGAGTGAATGGTGCTTAGATTGACATTATCTAAGAGAAGAAGCTTAAAAAAGAAAATAGCTTGACCTTTCACCAGTATTATCAAGAAAAGTCATTCTACTTTGAGACATGCTATAAAGTATAAACAAATATGAACGGCTACCGGATAAAAAATGGCTTATCGGGAAAAAAAATACAGATATGGCATCGGATGTAAAGCCCACAAAACATAAAAAGGAAACGAATAAGCATCGAGTGTCGTCCTCTGAAAGAGAAGTGTAATAGTATATTCTAACCTTTACAAGCTATTGCAGATGCTAACGTTTATAGATTGCTATTACAAGTGACTCTTTTCCTTTCATGGTGGAAAAAGGCAGAATGACATTAAATTATTATGAAAATGAATGATGTAAAACAAGAGTCTAACTCTAGCTAACTCAGAGATGCATTATCAACAACGGGTGTATCCTCTCTTGCGAGATACGAAAATGCATCAATTCACTTACTCCCTCCATTCTACTTTATGTGGCAAGGTTAGGATTATGGGGGACAAAGTTTTTAATTTCAGTGTGAATTAGGAAATAAATTTATTAAGTTTTTAAATAAAAGCTACATATTTGGAAGCTACATAAAAGTACTATAAGTCATGATACTTAATAATCAAAATATTTTAAATCTGTTTAAGAAAAGTGTAGTCAAAGAAGAACCTCTTTGACTCCCCGAATTGAAATTTGGCCACATAAATTGGAGCAGGGGGAGTAGGGAGTATTACTTACCAAGAATGATCCCCTGAGCACCTCTGTAGTAGGAGCTTGTCAGTGTCCTGAACCTCTCTTGTCCAGCTGTAGGAAACATGATTTGTACAATTAAAACTTTCCATTTGATCCAAGTAAAATCAAATACTTCATGAAGTTCCTCGGGAAAGATAATAATACCAAAATGGTTAATATGGTGGAGTAGAACAACAGTAAAATTATAACAATGATAAAACTGTTTTGAGTAGTTTCGTCAGAATTTTGAATTCCGAAACTCTGGATCTCCAAGAAAAGCCTTGGACACTTCTCCCCATAATGATTCAATGTTATGAAATATTAACAGTATAACCTTATCGAATAAAGGAAAGTTCAATGGTGTCATGTTACAATGTCCCACATTGGAAAGGGGAACGGATTATTGCCTCCTTATATGATCTTAGACAATCCTCATGCAGTGAGCTAGAATTTGGATTGAGTTAAGTACAAGGTTTATTTTTCTAAACACGGTAGAAGAGTGACACTCATCACCTATTATTGTGTTTTCCCATGTTGGGCTGCCATGTTATGTTATCCACGCTCCAGATCCTTTGGCATGCATAGAGGGTTGTTAGAGTGTCACATATGGATGAGGGACTACGTTAGCGTGTCACATATGGGGAGGGTAAAGTGTACGCAGACCTTAACCCTACCTAATGAAGGTAGAGAGGTTGTTTCCGAAAGACCCTTGGCTCAAAAGAAATGAAAATGAAGCAATAAATAGACAGTAGCAACAACCAGGTAATAGACATGGGCACAAATAGAGATACGTGCAACAACAGAAATCTAAGAATACGATACTATATATATATATACACACACACACTCAGCACAAAGATAGTGCCAAGAGAAAAAGACCCTAGTTACAAGACTCCAAAAAAGGGAAGATGAACAAAAACCAGATTAGGGAATTAAGTTATAGTCTTCTTAAATGATATAGAATAACCTTTACCTCATAAGCTAGCTTTTGAGGTTGAGCTGAGCCGCAGGTCCATTTTTCTTAACAAGTCATGCATCTCAAATGCAGGTTAAAATCAAATTTAGCACATCTTGAGTTAAACCAACCAATCAATCATGTCCATTAAGTTGTATTTAAGCACATAAATCCACCATTGCAAAAAGAGATTCAAAGTGATGCTGCATTAACTGGATACCACTGTTTCACACAGTTGATCACGCAAAGTGCGCTTTTCCTAACTAGACTTGGTTTAATCGCGTCATCTATGTATGATGAAATGCCATATTCCCAGTGGTAAGGAATATCGACTTAAATGGTCATAAGCATTTTAGAACTCCCAACAGCTATGATTAAGCTTTAATACCAAAGGTTCCTAATTTATGGAGTTCGAAAGTTTTAGTGCAATTTCATCTGAACCTACATATTATGCATGCATTTTGTGAAAACACAGATAAGGATTTGGCAGCATATAATACAGTAAACTAAACTCTAGAGTCTAGACACTTATTTTGGTCTTTACCTGTGTCCCAAATGGTAAGCTTCAGTCTTTTCCCACCAACAGTGAGCGTCTTAATCTTAAAATCAACACCTAGTCATCAGATAAGGAATAGCAAGTCAGTGGGAAGTTGTATCAAACAGATCAACCATGAAACTCTACTTGATAAATTCAAAAGGATGTGCGAAATAAATACTATATAAGCTATCAGGATGAGAAAGAGAGAATTGATGAGGCAAAGGAAAAAATTCAACACTCTAAAGCTACATTTCTTGCTTGCTCTTTTTCCCTCATTCTTTTTATGTTACATACTCTTTGCCAGTCCGAGCATTTACCTGAAGCAACAGGCAGACATGAAGGCATTCTACTCTATGTTACAACCAATAAACAACTTAAGATGCTGTATTTCTAAAACATAAATCAGATCAGTTTAGGTGATTTTAAAATATAGCAGAATTGTATCTGCATATTTATTCATAACAGAAGCAGAAGCATTAATCATCTGACACAAAACTTAATCGATCTTTAATAGGGAAATCAGCTCAACTCAGCACCCGATACAATGTGTCAAAATGGGGTTCAAAAATAATTGTATGTCAAAGGACAGCCTAACGATTGGTGAAAACAGTCCTAACAATCTGTCTTCTTCTTTTTGCTTTCTCTCGTTTCTTCTGTCTTTATAGTACTCTAAAAAACAAATCACAGAGTACCATTATTACTAGAACAATAGTGCATTTCAGATAAATTTACTGTTTTAATAAGGATTTCAGATAAATTTATTATCAGGAGACATACAGATCTTGTTCTATTGCTTACTAAATACCAAATGATTTGTGCTAGCTTTATTAAATAACACGTGTAAGACAAGTTAGGATCCGAAGCTACGATCTAAATAATGATTCTTTCCTAGTTCAAGTACTAAGTTCAAAATAACTGCTAAGAATCCAATTCAGATCCGAAGCTAGGATCTGAATAATGATTCATTGCTAGTTCAAGTACAAGTTCAAAAGAACTGCTAAGGATCCAACAAAATCTTCACATTAAGGAACAAAGATGACACAATTTCAATCATAAAAGCTTTCAGAATTTATACGATTTCCTAAACCATACACATCTTTCAGATTTTCACTTCACGCAGTTAACAGTGATTAATCCGATAATCGGGAAAAACAAACCTTCATCAGTCAAGAAAAAAAAACACAGCCGCTGATTCGAATATATAACTTGAAAATACAGCAGTAAGTAGTTATAATTCCGAGAATCAACAAAACTACATGTTTTTCAACTCCGGATTGGCTCCTAAGTTCCAAAATTCAAATCAAAGGATCAAGCAAACACTACAACAAAATAAATACAAAAACATAATTTTGTTCCGAAGACAATATGAATGCATTCATACAGAAGCTAAGGTAAAAAAATGAAACGAAGAGAGTAATTAATAGTAATGAATATATACCAATGGTAGGGGCAAGATCGTCAACGACATTAGAAATGAAGCTAACGAGCAAGCTACTTTTGCCTACTCCAGAATCTCCGATCAACAATATCTTAAATGACAGATCGTAACTGCTATTACTCTGCCCTATCGTCGCCATCGGCTCTCTCTCCGACGACTCCTTTTCTCAACTTTCTCTCTCTAAAAGTTCCTCCGCTTTGTACTTTTACTTTC
The DNA here is from genome assembly GCA_005239505.1 of Nicotiana paniculata. Lineage (NCBI taxonomy): Eukaryota > Viridiplantae > Streptophyta > Magnoliopsida > Solanales > Solanaceae > Nicotiana > Nicotiana paniculata. The sequence continues at coordinate 91,646 of ML332167.1, forward strand.
TCCCTCTAAAACCTTGTCCAGAAAGTACTACTACTACTATGTAACAGTGACAATGTGATACAGAGAGAGAAAAGGGAGGCCAGTAAAAGTATTGTGAATGCTTATGGCATCATTCACTACTTTTTTCTCTCTCTCCATATATATATATATGTACAGATATTTAGAGAGAGAAAATGGATATGTATGTATAGGTTGTAGAGAGAGAGAGAGATGGGGGGAAACGGGTAGCTGAAGAGTCAGGACAACGTTATGCGCGCAGTTATTCTTTTCTTTGACTTGGTTAATAAGTGACTTCTCAGCTGCTACAAGTACAATACGAAAGCTAATTTTTTTAATTTGTTAAAAGTTCTTAAATAAATTAGGCATAATAAAATATGCCCTTAAACTTGGCATCGGCCGGCAAGTATATCCTTTAATTTTGTGTGTGCACAAGTAAGTATCTGAACTCGAACAAAGTTGAACACGTAAGCATACATTTTGACGTGATATTGGTGTGACACATAAATTTTGGAGGTGATTTGATAATTATTTTGTAAGTTGGAGTGTTCAACTTACAAAGTTAAAACAAATTGAGTTGCTTATTGTGCATATCCAAAATTAAAGGGCATTCTTACTAGCTGATGACAAGTTTGGAGATCTATTCATATATTATGTCAATAAATTACGAATAAAATCAAGTAAATTTTAAACGGTAAATGTGCAATTTCAATTCTAATTTCATGAAATGGCGAATTCATGTTCAATTTATATATTAATTGAAGTATGAGCTTTCCTATTTGCATGTGTTCAAAGGATTTAATTTACGAAAAATTAATGTTGTGAATATAGAAAACAAAATAAAAAAAACAGAACGGGATTCTGTTACGCGCGGAAAGCAACGCGACAGTCACCTGAAAATTAGTGGCATTTGATGTAATTTAGCTAAGAACCAGGGGTTAAGAGTTATTAAGGTTGGGCTCCAGGTTTAAGTTGTTACTTTTGGTGGTGGGTCAACATCTGAGTGTGTCAACATCTGAGTGGGCCTTTTGTTGGTGCTGGGTTGGACCCAAAATTGTTTTGATTGTGAGGTCTTTTTCTAGGCACTAGTACTTCTTGGTTGTTTTTTTAGGATTTTCTTTTTGAAGGGGAGCCTTCGAGCAATTGTTAAGTTATTTTTGTGTGATCTAAATTATGAGTTCGAGTTGTAAAAGCAATTATTAATATTTGCATTATGGTAGGTTGTTTACGTCACACTTATAGAGGTACAGCCCTTCCCTGAACCCTGCGTGAATGCGGGATGGGAGCCTTGAAGCAACGATAAATTTGTCTTCGTGTGACCTAGGTTACGGGTTAGAACCATGAAAGAAACCACTAATGATTGCATTATGGTTGGCTGCCTACATCACACCTCTAATGGTGCGACCCTTTCCCAAACCCTACATGAATATTAGATATTTTATGCAGTGAGCTGCCTTTTTTTATTTTAGGATTTTCTTTTTCAAGAGAAAGGTTGAGATTAGTGGAGCAAAAGGAAGCATCTAATTTTAGAATTGTTAGCCAAAAACTATGGACTATTAACTTTTTAGAATTTATTCCAATATAGAATTAGATAATCTATGTTTCTTAGGACTTCTCTCTTTGGTGTGACATAACACTTAGAATAAGATTGTATTTTGTTATTTTCATCCTTAAAGTTGGGAGATGCTAAACTTGTCTTACCGACATCAACACCTATAGACTTTTGACCGAAGTGGGGAGAGGATTTAGTCAAATCATACAAACATTAGCCAACAATACCTAACACTACCAGTACGGAAACACACACACACTATATTTACATCATTCACATAAACGTATTATCGTTAAGTAATAAAATGAGATGGAAGTATTAGTTAACCATGCATAGTTAAGTAATAAAAATTTATTAAAAAGGAAAAAATTATGCATTTATTGATTTAATATTAATATCGAATGTGAGTAAATATATTTTCTCCTGATACAACACTCCACACATTCCTCCATAACCTTCTCTTTCTATTATGGTATGGTATTACGATGTTTTCAACTAAACCAAATATTGAATTTAACAGGTTCTTCATTTCAAATATCATCCCAAGGGATTTACGTGTGTGTATATATATATATATATAAGGGTGGTCAGTTTCAAAAAATTACACGGTATATATAGGTAACATATTAGATTTTAGTGGTATATAACATATATTAGACATCCTTTATCGAATTTTTTTTTACTTCTTTCAAGTTTTAACAATCTAGATGAAATTTTTGGCTTCGCCGCTGTATATATATATATACATGTATACATTAATATATATGTATATATAGAAAATTTTATATTATTCGTGTAATTTAACCTATTATTACAAGCTATTTATTGTTATCGAGTTATCAAGTAATATTTATCGCAGAAAATTACCGCTAACTACTTAAATGACCTAATTATGTATATATTAATATTTTAGACTATCATCATATAAAGCTTAAGCTAACTCTTAAACGAATAAGAGATAGCAAAGTGTATATAGCATGAGTATTTCTATCTCTCGTCGGGTATGTGAGACAGAGTAGGCCAAGGAGTATTCAATTGTGTGGGGAATGGACTGCTTCAGCTGTTTCTGGTTTTCAGCTTTTTATCAAGAAGATAATAATGTCAGTAATAATATGCTAGATTCGCGCAGTTTAGCGTTTATTTATACTCCAACTTCATTACGCTTCACTGTCTTAGGAATGTTAAATGATATTAAAATGGCTCTAATTGTGGATTTTATGTTTCGCAGGAGCAAAGTGTGCTTATGAGGACCTAGGACGGTGTTTGGAGCCAAATTGAAGGAGAAAGGCCCCTTGGAGTTTCTAGCGTGTGAAAAGAAGGAAGAAAATCGCTAAGCCAGACTACTAGTCCACTAGCGCAGCCATAGCGCGTCCACTAGTGCAGTCGGCTAGTCCCAGGTGTTTGAGGCAGAATGAAGGCCCATTAGCACGGCCTTAGCGCGACCGCGCTAGCCCAGCGATCAGAGGCAGTACACTGAGCCATTAGCGCGGCCAGTAGCGCGTTCACTAGCACGGTCGCGCTAGTCCAGCTCGCACAAGTTATTTTTCAGGGGTAAAATTGGAAGCTTAGGACAATTCCACTTAACCTATATAAGGTTCAACTCGCCCAAAAGAGAGGATTATCAGGGTTTAAAGTCTTGTTCAAGAAAAGCAAAAGGCAAGAGGCAAGGAGGACAATTGGGCATCAAATCTCATCTTTCTTTCTTGTGTTTCTACCATTATTGATAAATTCTTCTATTGTTTTTTTAGGATAATTATGAGTAGCTAACTTATTTAGTCTAAGGTTTTAGTGGAACCTGTTGAGGATGAATATCTTATTATATTAATATAGTTTGCTTGGTTTTAATCTCTATTTGTTCAACTAAGTTCTTGTTGTAGTTGATTGAATGGCTCTCAATTAGCTGTGCCTATTTAGTGTGTATCTATTCGGGAGAGAGTGCATATTTAGGTAGTTGTTGAACAACACCACTTCCAAAGTATAGGAGGGATCCATAACCGAGGGTTTAAAGTTTGGATTAGGGATAACGATACATTGGGTGCAATCTAAAGTGAGCTATACTAAAAGATAGCTAGCGTAACTCGGGAGAGTGCGTCTAGTAAATTATCGTAATTACTCCGGAGAGATTTACGGTAACAAGAGTCCTCATGATTGATAGAGATAATTAGGTCAAACTATATGAAATATACAAGAAGGGATTACATCAACAGGGGAAACCATAACCTTAGATATTTATCGCATTTGTTTACAACCCAACAATAGTTATAATCTAGTTTAATTAATTTCATTCAGTTTTAGTTAGTAGAAACACCAATAATTGATATTCATAATCTTTGGGAAGTTGAGTACGAAGAATCAAGTGAGTCTAACAACTATAATTGATAGGTTAATTCCCTGTGGGATTCGACTCTGGGCGAAATACTAAGATTATATTTGCAACGTCCGCTTAGTCCTTTTTATAAGGCATAGTTGGGCGTGATCAAATTTTAGCGCCGTTCCCGAGGAATTAACGGTGTTATCAATTACAGTTGGAAGAAATACAAAATTCTTAAGTGTAGTCAATTTTCTTCAATTCTCATCTATACATTGAAATCTTAACGTTTGCTAACTTGGTTGTACAGGTGCGTGCCTAGAAACTCATCGAGAACTGGTGAAGTATTTGAAGCCTTATCAGACCCCGAGAAAGTTTTCAAGGCATTGAACCGGGCCAATCGAAAAAGCAAACAACAACCATCAATTGAACAACTCGAACCCGACATGAAAGATCTAAACAACAGGAACAACAACGGGGATGACGTGGTATACCCAGTTGCGCAGATAGTGGCACCTTTTGTGCCAGAGGCTCCTTTATATGAATGGGCACAACCCACGGCGGAGAATTTGGCCATTGCGATAGTAGTCCCTCAGATATAGGCTGAGTCCTTTCAGATTACAAATAATATGCTGCACTTACTGCAAAACAAGGGACTATTTTTGGGGTCATACATTGTGGATCCCCAACAACATTTGAAGAATTTCCTATCGATTTGCAAAACTCAAAGGCATCCAAACATCACTCAGGAAGCAATAAAACTGTTTTTGTTTCCATTCTCAGTGACAGGAGCAGCCCAGACTTGGCTAAACTCGCTCCCTATTAATTTCATTACCATATGGGAGGAGTTAGTTAAGCAGTTCGTGAACAAATTCCATCCACCCAACAAGACAGCCCAACAAATTGATGAAATCTTAAGCTTCAGACAGAAGCCAACGGAAACATGGGAACGATTTAAAGGAATGTTGGTTATTTGTCCGCACCATGGTATTCCAGAGCAGATGTTGGGGCAGCGTTTCTATAAGGGTCTGGCGGATAATGTAAAGTCAATTGTAGATGCTTCAGCTGGTGGAGCATTCTTGAGCAAAACATGGAGAGAAAACCAGATTCTACTTGATAAAATAGCACGAAATTCGGGGTGGACAACCAGGAATGCACCCATTACTCCAGTAGTTCACTCAGTGCCCTTAGATCCATCCAACAATCTTGCTGAAAATATGGCCACCTTGATAACATAGATGAGCATACTAACCAAAAAAGTGGAGGAGTCAGGGCAAAAGCAGTAGGTATATATTGTGGATACAACCAATGGGGGCTTATGCACATCTTGCATTAGTCAGCCACTTGGTAATCAGTGGAATGTTGAATGTGATCATCATCACTACCCTGAAAATATGAACTATGTGTAATTTTATGGGGGTCAGCGACAGGGTGGACAGAATTGGGGTCAACAAAATCAAACATACATGCTAGTTCGGCAGCAACACAATAGTGGAAACATCGGAGCCGTGTGACCTCATGGTAATGTGGCGCCTTACCAAAGGCCACAGGGGTACAATAATCAAAATCAGAAACAAGCTTATCAAACCCCCCAGCAACAACATGGTGGGAGACAGGAAGATGGGTTTTCCAGACTTGAAGCAATGATGCAGCAGGTTATTGGGTCAACTGCAAAAATAAGTGAGATAGTAGATACACATGAGTCAGCTATAAAAAATATTGAAGTGCAAATGGTCCAGATCTCGATGTCTTTGAATAATCGTCCTCTTGGGACATTGCCCGCTGACACTCAGGTAAGTCCTAAAGATCAGGGTCCAAAGAAGCTGATGGCGGTGAGTCTACGAAATGGTAGGGACTTAGACTTGGAGCAGGAAAGAGCTCAAGAAAGCAGACAGGATGAGATACTGGTACCAGTGCCTCTTGAAATTGATGATTCAACAAAACTGACTGAGGTGACAGTGCAGCCTACCCAGGAAGAACCCAGCACACAAGTTGAGGCTGAGAAAGAAGCTGAGACAACCCAGGAACCGGTGATAGAGGTAGTGTCTGACAAAGAAAAATCCCAAATCATTGGGAAGAAGAGACCTCCAGCACCATTCCCACAGAGGCTAGCCAAGTACCAGAAAGATGAGCAATATAAAAAGTTCTTGGATATGTTGAAACAAATATAGGTAAATATTCCTTTGATTGATGCTCTGAAGGAGATGCTTGGTTATGCCAAAATGATGAAGGACTTGATGCCCCGAAAATTCGATTCCAAGACTTGGCCACAGTGACTCTTATTCAAACCTGCAGTGTCGTTGTGACCGACCAATTGCGGAAAAGTTGTCTGACCCAGGGAGTTTCACCATTCCCTGCACCATTGGTAATTTTTCCTTTGCCAAGGCACTTTGTGATTTAGGGGCCAGCATTAATCTTATGCCCCTGGCCATCTACAAGAGGTTGGGGATTGGTAGAGCTAGAACGACCTCTATGTTATTGCAGCTAGCAGACATGACGGTAAAGAGACCGTCAGGCATTCTTGATGACGTATTAGTGCAGGTAGGGAAGTTTGTCTTCCCTGAAGTTTTTGTGATACTGGACTGCAGAGTAGATGAGGAGATTCCCATAATTTTGGGAAGGCCATTCTTGGCCACAGGGCGAGCCTTTATTGATTGTGAAATTGGGGAGCTCAAGATGAGATTGAACAATGAGGAAATCACATTCAATGTGCAGAAATCCATGAGGCGACCTAGTGAATTCGCCAATTGTTCTCTTATTGATGTCGTGGATGTGATACTGGAGGAAGATGATGAGTCCTTGACTATTGAGGACCCCCCTTGCTGCATGTTTGATAAATTTGGATGCGGAAATGGGGAGGAATTGGCAGAATGGGTGTTGGCTCTTGAGGGCAAAGGCATGTGGCCGAGGTCACTAGAATTCGAGCCCCTACACTTAGGAAAGAGAGAGACCCCGCCAGCCAAACCGTCGGTTGAAGAACCACCAAAGCTGGAATTGAAGCCATTGCCAACCCATCTCAGGTACGCGTTTCTAGGACCCAACTCTACTTTACCTGATATTATCTCATCCAGTTTGTTAGATGTGCTGGCAAAACAGCTCTTACAGGTACTCACTGAGTGTAAGACTACCATTGGGTGGACCATGGCAGACATAAAGGGGATCAGCCTGGCATACTGTATGCATAAAATCCTGCTTGAAGAGGGGAACAAACTTTCCAGGGAACACCAAAGGCGGCTGAACCCAAACATGAAGGAAGTGGTAAAGAAGGAAATTATAAAGTCGTTGGATGCGGGAATCATTTTCCCTATATCTGACAGCAACTAGGTTAGCCCGGTGCAATGTGTTCCTAAGAAAGGTGGCATGACGGTTGTAAAAAATGACAACAATGAGCTGGTATCTACAAGAACCGTCACGGGCTGGAGAATTTGCATGGACTACAGAAGGTTGAATCTAGCCACCCGGAAAGATCACTTCCCACTTCCCTTCATCGATCAGATGCTCGATAGACTGGCAGGGAGGTCTCATTTTTTGTTTTCTGGATGGGTACTCGGGGTACAACCAAATTTCCATTGCCCCGAAAGACAGAGAAAAGACCTCATTCACATGTCCCTACGGAATTCTTGCCTTCAGAAGGATTCCCTTTGGCTTATGCAATGCACCTGCCACATTTCAAAGGTGCATGATGGCCATATTCACTAACATGGTCGAGGATATAATGGAGGTGTTCATGGATGATTTCTCAGTAGTGGGAAATTCATTCGATGAGTGCCTAGAAAATCTAATCCGAGTGCTGAAGCTGTGTATTGAGACGAACCTTGTGCTTAATTAGGAGAAGTGTCATTTCATGGTACAAGAGGAGATAGTCTTGGGGCACTTGGTGTCAAGCAAAGGAATTGAGGTGGATCATGCTAAATTTGATGTTATAGCAAAACTCCCACCTCCCACATCGGTTAAAGCAATAAGGAGCTTCCTTGGGCATGCCGGGTTTTACCGGCGTTTCATGAGAGACTTCTCCAAAATTTCCAACCCCCTATGTAAGTTGCTCGAAAAAGATAACCCTTTTGTGTTTTCTAATGATTGCAGGGTAGCTTTTGAGGAGCTGAAAAAGAGGTTAGTCACGGCACCAATCATTGTTGCCCCTGACTGGGAGCAACCATTCGAGCTCATGTGTGATGCCAGTGACTACGCAGTGGGAACAGTGTTGGGATAGCGGAAGGAAAAGACAATGCACCCAATTTACTACGAGAGTAGTACATTGAGTGGAGCTCAGCTGAACTATACTCTGACCGAAAAAGAGATGCTGGCCGTGGTGTTTGCTTTCGATAAGTTCAGATCATGTCTGATCGGCTCTAAGGTGATTTTTTACACTGACCATGATGCCCTCAGGTATTTGATTAAGAATAAGGAATCCAAGTCGGGCCTGATTCGTTGGGTGATGCTACTGCAAGAATTTGATCTGGAGATCCATGACCGTAAGGGCACGGAGAATCAAGTCGCGGATCATCTATCACGAATTGAAGGAGCTGAAAATGCAGTGGAGGTAGAGGATATTCTGGAAACCTTTCCAGATGAGCAACTACCCGCCACAAGCATGGAGGAAGTACCATGGTATGCAGATATTGCAAACTACCTGGCAAGTGGTATAGAGCCCTATGAACTCTCGTCTGCTCAATAGAAAAAGTTTTATCGTGACTGTCACAATTACTATTGGGATGAACCTTACCTGTTTAGAATTTTTATTGACAATATGATCCGGAGGTGCGTCTCCGAGATAGAGAAATTTTCTATTTTGCAGGCATGTCACGCATCAGCGTAAGGAGGGCATTTTGGAGGGGTCAGAACAACGGCTAAAGTTCTAGAGGCCGGATTCTACTGGCCAACTGTGTTCAAGGATGCATACCAATGGGTGAAGGGTTGTGACGAATGTCAAAGGACGGGGAACATATCCCGTCATCATGAGATGCCCATGAACCCAATTCAAGAGGTTGAGGTGTTTGATGTATGGGAGATTGACTTCATGGGTCCCTTTGTCAACTCCTATGGCAATAAGTACATAATTGTTGCTATAGACTATGTGTCCAAATGGGTGGAAGCTGCAGCACTCCCCACCTATGATGCACGAGTGGTGGTGGGGTTCTTGAAGAAGAATATATTCACCCGCTTTGGGACCCCAAGGGCCATCATCAGTGACAGAGGCACCCATTTCTGCAATCGTGCCTTCGAGAAGCTGTTAGCAGAGTACAATGTGCGCCACAAGGTGGAAACTCCATATCACCCTCAGACAAGTGGACAGGTTGAGGTGTCAAATCGAGAAATAAAGAGTGTGCTGACAAAAACTGTAAACGCCACAAGAACTGATTGAGCGAAAAAGCTGGATGACGCACTCTGAGCCTACAGATTTGCATTCAAAACGCCAATTGGTATGTCACCGTACAAGTTGGTGTTTGGGAAGGCCTGTCACCTGCCGGTAGAACTGGAAACATCGAGCTTGGTGGGCACTAAAATAGTTAAATATGGACCTTGATGTTGCGGGCACAAGTCGAGTCACCGAACTACATGGGCTAGATGAATTCAAGTATCTTTCCTTTGAAAGCACGAGGCTGTACAAGGAAAGAATGAAGAGGTTACACAATAAGAACATTGTGGATCGAAACTTCAAACCCGAAGATATGGTGATGCTCTATAACTCAAGTTTGGAACCATTTTCGGGTAAACTCAAGTCCCAATGGTCTGGACCATTTCGTGTGGTCGAAGTGTTTCCCTCAGGTGCTATAGAGATTGGTTATGAAAAAGATTCCCACACCTTCAGAGTTAATAGGCATAGATTGAAACCTTATGTGGGTATGGACGAGAACAAGGAAGTGTCTGTGATGCATCTCACTGAACCTAAGAGGTCGAGCGAGCCTTAAATGCGCTCATCCTGCGTCGTGCCACGACATTAAATCAAGCGCTTCATGGGAGGCAACCCCTTGACTTGATGTAATTGTCGTGCCACGACATTAACTAAGGCGCTGGTTGGGAGGCAACCCAATGTGTAATGTTATAGTGTAAGGGATGAGTAATTGAATTGTTGTAAGTACTAACATATGCAGGTGTGCGCGGGAAAAGGTAGACTCAAGCCACTCCAAGGAAAAAGTCAAAAAACAATTGAAGTATTTTGAGGCATGGGTTAGCGCGACCGCGCTAGTGGTCACGCTAATGAACCACTTTTCTGTCTCGTATCGACGCCACTAGCGCGAGAGTGCTAGTGACCACGCTAGTGGCCGCGCATATGGCATATGTTTTGTCTCCACTAGCGCGGTCGCACTATGGGCGCGCTACTGACCGCGCTAGTCCCGTCGTGCACCAGATACGTTTTTTTTATTTTATTTTTTAGTTTATTGACCTTTACTTTTTATAATTACCCAACACTAACCCACATCTCCCACACCCACTTCTCCAAAAGTTCTTCTTCTTCTTCTTCTTCTTCTTCTTCTTCTTCTTCTTTTCTCTTCTTTTTATAAGAATACTCTCCCCACCCATACCCAATTCCTCACACGCCCCAAGTCTCTTGCTCACTCCAACCATAACCCAGTTCTCCACTTCTTACTCCTTTAACACACATGTATGTGTTTTCTTTACTAATTTTTTCTATTTTTGTAGTTTTTTTTCTTTTTTCCATTGTTGAAAGTAGTAGTTTTTCTTCTTGTTTAGTAGAAGTAATTGGTAGTGTACGTGTAGTACTTGTGGGTGATGGTATTTGGGGGTGTTGTATGCATTGATTTAGTTGGGTGAAGTTTGGGACATTATGGTGGTGATTGGAGTTTCACTTGATTAATTGGGGGCTCCGGTGAATACTGTCCACCAAGTGTTTGTGTAAATGCCCCACTGAAGGGAAATTATTGTGACCAATTGTAAGGTGAAGTCTGAGTAACCACAGTTGGGTCACCTCGTGATGCTGCGCTAATAATGTCCTTATTGTAGGTACAATGGAACCCTCTCGGAAGCGTCAAGCCACCGGATCGTCCTTTGGAAGACAAACAAGTTCTTCCTCGGGCATACGAGCAAGAGGAGCACATGACATTAGGCCTTCCAATAACAACAAATTTGTATCAGCTAAGGCCCAGGACAGGTTTGCGGTGAAGGAATCAAAGGCGGCCATACCTGAACTTGGCATAGACACAGAGTCACTCTGGCGTTACTACCAAAGGATGTATAATGAATTGATGTGGAGGAGATTAGATGTGTTCTTTGAGGAGCCCGATGAGGCTAATGGAATGATAGTGAGGGAGTTTTATGCAAACTTCCCGGAGCACAAGAATCATGTGATAATAGTGAGGAAGAAGCAGGTGAACGTCTCTGTGGAGGCCATTAGGACGTTTTACCAGATGCCAGACCCCGTAGATATGTATGAGGACAGCTATGAGGCATATGGTCGGCGCTATATTCAGTGGGAAATGTTCCTCCCAACCATTTGTGCCCCGAGCACATATATAAAGTGGTACAAGTACGGGAAGAAGTTTCACTCTTCAGCCCTCCCTTTGAAGCAAAATGTTGGCTCCACCTGATCAACAACCGCTTACTCCCATCCCACAACACCTCAGAGGTGAACATTCCTCGTGGGTGTTTGATTTGATGATTTATGATGGGTCGCGACTTTGACATGGCCAAGCTCATGCATGAGGAGATGTTCGTCCGCAGTAAAGTTCAATGGTATGGCTTCTTTTTGCCATCACTTATCACTCGATTGTGCCTTGTAGCTGGGGTACCGGGAAACTTGGCGGTGGATGGCAAAGTGCCAACGACGTACGCCTTCAGAGCTGACAGGGTTACTATTGGAAAGGAAGCGATGGCAGTTGATGATGACGAGGTGGAGAATGATTCTGATGAGGATGAGGAGGATGAGCAATAAGATGAGGGGGAGGTACAACCCACTCATGAGCAGGCTGCCGAGGTTGCAGGCCCATCTAGGGCCAGTCGGGGACAGAGAATGGACCACCTGGGACAAGACATGGCTGGGCTGCGCACCTCGGTCGCCGACTTGGGTACGCTGGTTGATGTAGTGGCTGCCCAATAGAGGAAATCCGAAAAGAAGATTATGGGCTGGCTGCGTGCCCTGGGTCGTGCATGTCACCTGGACCCAGGGACAATCTCCGACCAGGACTGAGCTTTCAGGGAAGTCCCCTTACCTCTCTTTGTTTATTTTGTTAGCCATGAGGACACGTCTTCATCTTAAGTGTGGGGTGGGGGAATGCTCCCTTGTATATGTACATACGTAGAAACTAATTGTTAATTGTTGTTGTTATTTTCTTTTGAGTTTTGTTGCTTTTGTTGAGTTTTGTTACTTTTGTTATTTTTTTTGTTTTTGTGATTTCTAGTAGTAGTATAATTAACTAAGTCATCTTGGCGCGACGACGGATCCCTTTTCGACGGGGTTCTTGAGGGTCCAAGTCGACCATAAAAAAAAATAGTGGATTCTTCCTGACGACGGATCTCTTGGGCAGTTTTCTTGAGGGAAGTTAGTCTAAAGAAAACACCAAATTTTTTTTAGGTAGCGTAGCAACTCCCCCTTGGTTTTTCTTTTGACCGCGATTATTTTCCAAGGGTTTTGCTTGAACCGGGTGTAGTTGGTTTTGTTATTATTATTATTATTATTATTATTTTGTTGTTTTAGTTATAGGTGTTTTTGTGGGCGATGAGCTAAAATAGGAAAAGCATCCCTTAGTGTTGTTACACCCGAACACCAAAGACCTTAGAATGTGACGCTTAGGCTCAGTTGTTGATTCGTGTGGAGTGCCTTAAATTTGTATGTTGTAACTAACTTGAAACTCGATGAGAGTATCTTGATAAACCAATCTGGAGTGAGTCATGTGCCATATGTGTGTAAGGTGTGTTTCATTGTATTCTATGCTCCACATTCGATGCCTAGAATTTGCCCTGTGTGTTTGCAAAGCGAAATAGTAGCTTCGTTCAGTTTTAGAAGTGATATAGGCATTTATTTGTTAATCCAAATATAAAGTATATCCACCTGATTGTAATCTATCATAGTTAACTCCTTTGAGCTTATAAGCCTGTTTCTTTGGCAACCACATTACAAACCTTACCCAATTGTTTGAATGGCCATCTGTTTGAACCTTTTACCTCTCATGAGCACTTGAGTTGTTAGAGAACATGTAAAAGTCAAAGTGTAGGGTGGTGGTTTGGCTTTTGAGTGGATCAAAGAAATAGAAAGAAAGGTGCAAAGTTTTGGAAAAAAAAAGAGAGAAAAGGACAATAAATAAATGCAGTCTTTGATAAGTGGTGAAGTGATATAATTGCACCTAAGTAGATTTTGGGGGTAATATAAAGAGAAGTGTGGTGGAATGTCTGGCCTGGCATGAATATGGTCTGAAAGCGAAAGTAAATGTATTAAAAGTGCTTAGGGAGGTCAGTCACTATATCTAAATATATGCTACCCATCCCTTAGCCTGCATTACAATAAATGAAAACCTAATTGATCTTAGACTGAATGGGCTCGATTAGTAGAGTATTGCACTACGGGAAAGCCTATGGTGCAGCTTTGTGGCATATGAATATTCTTTTCGAGAGTGAGTGAATTCGTTCTCTTTGAGTTCCTACTTGTTCTTCATATTATTTTTGTGGAACTACTCTCGTGTCTGAGGTGAGGGCACTTGATTCATGACGGAAAGGTAGATCTTGACCTTTGTATAGAGTAAATTGAGGAAGTATGAACATTGCACGGCACGTGAGAGTCGACTCTTGAGGCTTAGATGTTACATTGCTAGGTATAACTCTTGTAATATGTTCGTAGTGTGACACGTTAGGGAAATTCTTAGTGAAAGGACCTTTGTAGTGTAGGGTGGATTTCTCGAGGACTAACAATGATTTAAGTGTGGGGTGTTGATAATATGCTAGATTCACGTAGTTTAGCGTCTATTTATACTCCAACTTCATTATGCTTCACTGTCTTAGGAATGTTAAATGGCTCTAATTGTGGATTTTATATTTCGCAGGAGCAAAGTGTGCTTATGAGGACCTAGGATGATGTTTGGAGCCAAATTGAAGGAGAAAGGCCCCTTGGAGTTTCTAGCGTGTGAAAAGAAGGAAGAAAATCGCTAAGGCAGACTACTAGTCCACTAGCGCGGCCGTGCTAGTCCTAGGTGTTTGAGGCAGAATGAAGGCCTATTAGAGCGGCCTTAGCGCGCCCAGTAGCACGACCGCACTAGCCCAGTGATCAGAGGCAGTACACTTAGCCATTAGCACGGCCGCGCTAGTCCAGTTCGCACACGTTATTTTTCAGGGGTAAAATTGGAAGTTTGGAATAATTCCACTTAACATATATAAGGTTCAACTCGCCCAAAAGAGAGGATTATCAGGGTTTAAAGTCTTGTTCAAGAAAGCAAAAGGCAAGAGGCAAGGAGAACAATTGGGCATCAAATCTCATCTTTCTTCCTTGTGTTTCTACCATTATTGATGAATTCTTCTATTGTTGTTTTTAGGATAATTATGAGTAGATAAATTATTTAGTCTAAGGTTTTGGTGGAACCTGTTGAGGATGAATATCATGTTATATTAATATAGTTTGATTAGTTTTAATCTCTATTTGTTCAACTAAGTTCTTGTTGTAGTTGATTGAAGGGCCCTCAATTAGTTGTGTCTATTTAGTGTGTATCTACTCGGGAGAGAGTGCATATTTAGGTAGTTGTTGAACAACACCACTCATAAAGTATCGGAGGGATCCATAACCGAGGGTTTAAAGGTTGGATTAGGGATAACGATACCTTGGGTGCAATCGAAAGTGAGAGATACTAAAAGATAGCTAGCGTAACTCGGGAGAGTGCGTCTAGTAAATTGTCGTAATTACTCAGGAGAGATTTACGGTAACAAAAGTGCTCATGATTGATAAAGATAATTAGGCCAAACTATATGAAACATACAAGAAGGGATTCCATCAACAGGGGAAACCATAACCTTAGATCTTTATCGCATTTGTTTACAACCCAGCAATAGTTATAATCTAGTTTAATTAATTTCATTCAGTTTTAGTTAGTAGAAACACCAATAATTGATATTCATAATCTTTGGAAAGTTGAGTACGAAGAATCGAGTGTGTCTAACAACTATAATTGATAGGTTAATTCCCTGTGGGATTGGACTCTGGGTGAAATACTCAGATTACATTTACAAAGTTCGCTTAGTCCTTTTTATAAGGCATAGTTGGGCGTGATCAGTCAGAAATGTCAGATATCTTTATATAATAGTTATTTATTATAGGTAAATTTTTTTGCGGAATCGATTTTTTATGTTATGTTATAATATATGTTCTCTATAACAATATCTCACTATAAAATTCAAAAAATATCGGAACAAACACAGTGTACTAGTATTTTCCTTCAATGAGTGTGCAGTGGGAACCACGATCATCATTTATTAGCAAAAATATTTTCTCCAAATATTACTAATAATTTCCGCGTGTTTAAAAAAAAAAAATTGGTATATCGTTTTGTTAGATCTTTGAGCTAGTATCCGAAATAGTAATAAGATTTAAAAAGAAACTTGTATTAGGGCATAATATTAATTCCACGCTTCTGATCAAGAAAAACACGCTATCCATTTTCAAATATTTAATCATTTTCTTGTCGCATTACTATCTCTAATTCTAAGGCATGATTTCAAAAGTCAAAATAGAATTTTAAAAAAATATCAAATGAATCTCATAAAAGTTGGCAAAATGGTCCCAGCCGAGTCTTTTTTTTTTTTCTTTCTCTTAATAGAGTTTATATATGTGCACTATGCCTATTTGTTTTAGCTTTAAAGGAACACAGACCAAATCTAAGACCAAAGTAGAAAAGAATATGATATCTTATGAAATTAAAATTATAAAACCATGACAAGTACATCTGTAAGCGTGCTCATTTCATGATTATGTTGAGGCAAGTTCTAATTAACAACAATAAACATTCCAGAGTTTCTTATTTAATTTCTCACCTTAATGATTCTCTTAAGTACCAGGTTATTCTTTAAGTGCAAAACAAAAGGAGAAGGCATTTGATAGGACAATTGGGCTTTTTGGGTAAAATTTTATGTGCAATGACTATATCAAACTCATCAATTCACAAAACGAACGGGAGCTTTGGAGCAACGATAAAGTTATCTTCGTGTGACCTATATGTTAGGGGCTGTACTGTAAAAGCAACCACTAATTCTTGCATTAGGCTGTGGATATCACATCCCTTGGATACGACCCTTCTCCAGACCTTGCGAGAATACAGAATCCTTTGTGCATCAGGCTGTCCTTTACATTAATTCACAAAAATTTATGAACAATATATATAATATATATTATTGTTATTGGTTTGAAGAGAACATTGGATGCGTATATATTGTAACCGCTATTTGGTTTGTTGTATATCCCTTATTGTTATTGGTTTGAAGAGAACATTGGATGCGAATATATTGTAACCGCTATTTGGTTTGTTGTATATCCCTTTGTAAAAATGGCGAAGATAGAAAATTCAATAAGAAGTATTCAAGTGGCAAAATTAGTGGACTATGTAAGAGTGTTCAAAGTCTAATTCTTATCAATAACAAATAATATTATATCCTATATATAATATAATTTTTCGGCGAATGGTATTCAGTTGAACATCCTTAACCCTACAAGTTGTTTACACGTAAAACAATACATTTAAATTTATTACGTGGTTTATAGACAAGTGAATTGATTTGATCCAAATATGACAAAAAGATAAGATTAAAAATGAGACTTAGCAATTGAAATTGAAGAAGATGACAAGCCTGACTCCGAGCGCAATTGTTACATCCTATATTTTCGTACGTGGAAGTACGCCATAAGTAAATTGATATAAGATCAGAAATGAGATGTTACGTACCACATTTTCGTACGTTGAAGTTTCATCTTAAGTTAATCGACGTTCGGGAATGAGATTTATTTTGGGATTATAAAGTATTTGTTACATCTACGTTTTTGTACGTTAAGTTTTGTCTTTCAGTTAATCCACGTAAATTCGGGGATGAGATTATTTTGAGGTTAACGTATGTCTGCTATTTATAACAAGCGACAAGTAAGTGTCATGAAGGAGAAAAGGTACACAAATTAAAGAAAACGAGTTCTGTCGAAGGTGGCCGATTTGGGATAAAATACGGGCCGAGTTATAATACCCGATAATTATGGACTAGTACCATACAAGGTACTATATGATCATGATAGTATGTTATATAAAGTGTATTAAAAATGAGTAGTATTTTAAGTAAGTTAGAGATAATTCTTAATTATGTGGGCAATTAATGATTATCGTTTTGTGGAAGATTAGTTAAGATCTTGGAATAATCAAATATTTTGGATAACTTAGCCCCCAAAACGTGGCAGCCCCCCATATTCCATTAGTGACTCTTAATTCAATTTGCAAGGTGTCAATACGTAGAGACTTAGCACCTTATCTCATTTGGTTAAGAGATAAATGTAACCATAAACCAAGAATCATTCCATTCGGTTCCTTTACAAGTTTAGGCATGCAATGCAAGTTAGTTGTGTGTTCCTTGAGCTTTCTCAAAGTTGTACTGTGAAATCATTCCACATACAATACAACTAGCTATCCGTCCATGTACTCTCATATTGAGAAGCACTTCTTGTCCCCCAACATTCTCGGATTGTATATGTCGATTCCAGTACCTAATTTAACAACCGAAAAGTTGATCAAGTACATTTTATAATGTTGACTAGTAAGACACATATGATTGAGAAGAAATTATAGGTTCAGTAATCCCTTTCTATTGGTAAGAGTTATGGTCTCGTCATCTAAGGGAGTACGGTACAATCTTTCTCAAGAATATTGTAAGAATTTTTTCCTATTTTGATCCGGGCAAAAGACATATGTTAGAGGGATTGTCCAGAGAACCGACTCAGGTATGTTAAGGCTATCCCTTCTTTCTTTTGGCATGGTCCAAATTATACTGAAGAAACGAGCAAATACACAGTTTCTATAAATTACTCTATTCATAAAAATAGTAGGGGTGTCTATATTCTTGATTCCCCATGAGAATTATTTTTATTTTCTGTTCATGGGTATCAAAATAATACGCAGTTGGAAGAGTTTATCCTAAAGGAATATTGAGATTATTACGTATTTTTCATGCATTGCATTCATGTGCATTGACCCATGACCAGATGGCGTTATATACGCGTATATATGTAAATATATGTATATGGGATATGGGAAAGGTTATGGCATTATATATGCACCACCACCTGATCAGCTGGTATATGATGATGATGTTGCCCACAATGGCTGAAATATTATTCAAGCGGTGGTATATACGCGTATATATGTATGTATATTCAAACGGCATTATATACACGTATATATGTATGTATATATATGTATATGGGATATGGGAAAGGTTATGGCGTTATATATGCACCACCACCTGATCAGCTGGTATATGATGATGATTTTGCCCACAGTGGCCGATATGATATGATGGGATGCCCACATAACATTCATATGCATATGCATGACGCTAAAAGTAATTATGATTTACAAAGTTATTCAGGCTTACAGGTTGAGTCATGTACTCTATATTTCTTCCATGTTTCTTATGTACTTATTTATGTGCCTTACATACTCGGTACATTATTCGTACTGACGTCCCTTTTGCCTGGGGACGCTGTGTTTCATGCCCGCAGGTCCCGATAGACAGGTCGAGATCCCTCCAAGTAGGCTATCAACTCAGCGGAAGATGTTGGTGCACTCCGTTTTCTTCGGAGTCGCTTGTTTGGTTAGTATGATTTAGACATGTATTGTTTGGTATGGCGGGACTCTGTCCCGACCTTTACGACATTTATGTACTCTTAGAGTCTTGTAGACATATGTCGTGTACGTGAAAGATTGTACGACCTTGTCGGCCTATGTTTTGAGTTTATAAATAATTATGATGGCCTATTAGGCTCGTATGTCACGTGTATATGATGATGTAATAAGAAAGATACGTTACGTTGGTGCTCGGTTGAGTAAGGTACCGGGTGCCCGTCGTGGCCTATCGGTTTGGGTTGTGACAGCAATGTCTCCGAGGACAAGAATGAAAGCAATGATAAAGAACAAGTAAAGTTGTTTAATTGAGAGCGAATGTAAAATATAACATATATTTGCAAGGAATTTCTTGTCTTACAATGGTTGCTGAGCCTGCTATTTATAGCTATACCTAGAGAAACAAGATCATAGGATCAAGCCTCACTTAAATGATAGTAAAAGGGTCATTGATGAATATGTAATGACATGACATGAATGCAAATATTCTTTGTAACAGTTGCTCATTTAATGTTAGAGAATATTCTCTCATTGAATGCTATCCGACGACAAAATACTCGATATGCTCCTGCTGACTACGCTCCATTCGGGTTTTACCTGATAATGTCTGCAATTGTTGTATCTGGTACTTAACATTCTGTTTTCCTATCTTCGGTTCCACATGTCATGCTACCACTCGATCATTTATTATAAACAAATTTTATCTCATACAGATAGTCCCCCTACTTTCCGGTGACATATCTTTGTGTTACCGGGAAGTTGGTGAAGATCCCTTTCTTGCTGAAAAAGTTCCTGAACAGTCTCTGACGCTAGAAAGGACGCAAGCCTTCTTGCATTTAATGTCCCGAACATGTGTTACCCCATGATTCAACAAATATTTTTGTCGGTTTTCGAGGTAATCAGGACCACAATTTTTGTCATCTATAACTTCCTTTCTAGTCATTATTTCACTTATTTACTTCCAAATTTTTCCATCTTCTCCGACCCTCTTTGCAAAAAGCTTTGCTAACCCTTTATTTTCATGGCTTCTTTTACTGCATTGTTTGAAAAACTTTGGTCTTTTTTTCGGTGGAGGCCCAAAGAAGCTGATGTCGATTCTGAACCTCCCACTGTGAGGACCATCATACCAAAACATCTCAGTACTGGTCATGACTTGCAAGAGAAGGCCTCTTCTGCGTCTTCATAGACTTGGGTTGTAAGCAGGTATCCCTCCTCCATTCGTCCTTCTAGTATCCCCATTGTGAAGGAAGACTACAACTGCCCTAATCTTGAAAGTCCTGCCTCGGATATGATAGAATGGTTTACCTCTACCAAGAAGGGTTTTACATATGTCTATACGTATCCCTTTACCTCTGGTCCATTCTCCTTGAGCTCAATTAAAGGAGTCGACCCTATTATTTTGGAGTTTTGCTATCGGTACTAGGTCTGCCTAGCATAAATAGGCCCATCGGTATGGCGAATGGTGGCTTGCCTTCGCCAACTCTGCACGGAGATCGAGAAAACCCTAACCCTTGCACACATGATGAATCTTACTCTCTCAAAATTTTCTGTGGGGGAGTAATAAACTTCAGCAAGCGCGACCACCACGATCTTCTCACCAGCATGGATGATGACAATGATCGCAAATGAATGGAGCGATTCGTCATCATCGCTACCAGGGACATTATCTCATTCACAATTTTGTCTTTTCCTGAGTCGTGGAATCATTTTTGTAAGTTTTCAATTTATTTATTCATTTACTTCATGAAAATATTATTTTCTATTGTTGATGATCTTCTTGTTTCTTTTGTTCCAACTACCCGATGGGAATCACCACGAGTTAGAGGACTAGACCAGTGGGTTCAGAGAACTCTAAAATCACAACACCAGAATTTTGTTGGTGGAAGGAAAGGGCCGACAAACATGGGTGGAAGGCCAAAAATCCTAGTAAACCGAGTCCTTCTTTCTCCTATCTCTGTACGGAAATAGGTAACTTCATGAAAAAAGTTGTCAACTCCATTTTTTGCTTGATTCAGGAATTCCACAAGCCTTGTCACCTGTCCCAAGGTCGACGTTTTACTAACCCTGAAGAGGTCATGAGGGTGATATAAAGTGCCCTTGTTCGAAGTAGTGCCTGCAGATGTGCTTCCGGTGAGGGTGCCTCCTCTCAAAGTCCCTAGCCTAAGAACAAGTAACCAAAAAGGCGATGTTCTTCCTCGGTTAGGACTCAAAATAAGAAATTCCAGAAAACAATGATCGAGCCAACCACAACAGTTATTGTAGATGAAGGGAAGCCAAATGATGAAGTATCTCATGATAACAACTCGATGGGGGTTCAAGAATTACTAAAGAAAATACAAGAAAATCAAGAAACGTGTGGAAGCTAAAAGAAAGTAGACGAAAAAGAAGACAAAAATTAAAAATAGATTGATTTCAAGAAAGAGTTTCTTGAATTCAAGAAGTCTATTCTTGAAGTTGAGTCCTAACAACAACAATTAGCTAATGAAGAACTAATCGCCTTTGATAGAGAATTAAAAATAAGAGATAGATTGTGAAACCTGGCCCTTTAGAATAACAAGAACAACAATAAGCCTAAACTTATCACCTTTCTTGAATACCTAGAAGTGATCTAAGATTTCAAATAAGGTTTAATCTTACCACCTTAAACTGAGTCTTGAAGGTTGAAGAATAAATCCAAGAGTAGCCACACACAAGAGTGCAAGAAAAATCTCACAATTCTTATTGATAATAGTCTAAGAGTCCGTTTGGATTGGCTTATTTTAAGTGTTTTTTTAGCCAAAATAGCTTTTAAGCCATTTTGTAATGTTTGGATAAAGTAAAAAAGTACTTTTAAGAACTTGTTTTTAAGCCAAAATGACAAATATAAGCCAAAAGTCAAAAGCTAGAATTCCTAACATATGTCTTTTGGCTTAAAAGTCACTTACAACAAGCCCATCCAAACGGGCTCTAAGTCTAAAAGCAAAGAAGACCCCTTTATATAGAGAGGGGGTCACAAAATTCTACCTAAAAATAAGGAAATAAAGTCCTAAACTAATTTGAACAACTAGTCCAACTACTAGGAAACAAACTAGGAAATAAAATAAGGAACTTTGACTCCTTCTCTTATGTCTTGGCCGCGCCCCTTTGAGCTGACTTAGGCGCCAAGTTAGCTCCTCTGTGGGTTGATTTAGGCGCCTAATTTAGGCCATCCTTGGTTGGTGCTTGGACCCCAATGTACCTCCTCTTGGACTTGGACTTGGACCATGAAATAAGTGTAGCACTTTGTTGAATCCTATCCATAATTCTTGAGCTTTTGTTCCACCATTAGCGCCTTCTTGATCTCCCATTGAAGGCCAACAACCTTGTCTTGCTTATCCTTAGCTTGAGACCTTGTGAATGGATTTCTTGGTGCTTCTAAAACTTTATCCTTATTCATGGATAGAGCTGTCAAAATGGGCTAGCCCAAGCCTCGTGGGCTTTTAAATTTGGTGGGCTAGGACGAGCTGGACCACCATATGAACGGGCCTTAAAATGGCCAGCCCAACCGAGCTCTAAGAGGTCCGCGGGCTGACCGAGAAGTAAGAGTTTGTAATTGAAGTCGGGGGGGCTGAATAGATAAATTCTCCTCCCACGTAGCGCTAAGAAGCAAGTTCTTTCTCCACCAGCTGCTTATGTAGTGGTCGGCCTTATAAAGCTCGCTAAGCCTCGCTTCCCTCTCCCCTTCACCCGAGCCGGCTTCCGTAGAAAATTCAGACTTTCTTTTTGATGCTGCGATCACATAAAAACATAAACTTTGGGCGGGCCGGCCCTTCAAATATTTTTAAGAAAAAGAATTTCTTTAGATACTTAAATATTTTTCGTGACGTAGTCGATTAATCATATAAATAACTTCTGGTTGCTTAGAGCATACAAAAAGCTTGATATTTGACGAGGAATCTCGTAACTGAAATGCAAATTCTCTATATCTCTAGCTCTTCTTTTTTAAAGTTACATGAATATTTTCTTAATACTTTTCTTCATTTTCCACAAATTATGAGATTTCCTCAATAATTTATATGATGAGAATTTTTTAATTTAGGATTAACATCATTTGCTCATTTCATCATTATAGTCCATAAAATTTTTAAAATTCCTGAAATTTGCTAGTGGTTAATTTTTGTTGTGTGTGTATTTAAAATTGATCATTTTCTATACTGAAGAACAGTTTAAATTATTAATAATATATTAAATTAATCCAAAATTATTATTGGCCGCTTAAAGTAATATTTTCTTTTGAAAAAATATTATTATTGACTGCCTAAAAATTTTTATGTTCGTTATTAATTAAGCAAAAGAAAAACTAATTTTTCCATATTACATATATGTCAAAAATCAAAATTCTAGTTGATATGAAGGGTAAATGAGCAATCTAGGATTGGGGAATGAAAATTATAGTTAATAGTTTTTTAGTTTTTACTTTTTTAAATTTTTAATAATTAATTAGTTTGAATTTAATTAATTTTTGGACCACGGGCCGGCCCAGCCTCGGTGGATGACTTAGGCCGGGCTTCTAAGCCTCAGTTTTAAATGGGCTCAAAAAATCCTAGCCTAACCCTACCTAAGTAGTGGGCTGGCCTCAAAGGCCAAGCCCATTTTGACGACTCTATTCGTGGAGCTATCATTACCCTCCTCTTGAAAAAAATTCGTCCTCGAATTTGGACCTACATCAAACAAGAATAAAACAACAACATTGAATGTAGCACTTACTTGAAATTCACCAAGAAGGTCCAATTTATAAGCATTGTCTCCAATCCTTTCAAGTACTTTAAATGGCCCATCTCCTCTAGGGTGCAATTTTGTCTTCCTTTTTGAAGGAAATCTCTCCCTCCTCATATGAACCCAAACCAAATCACTAGGCTCGAAGATAAGTGGTTTTTGACCTTTATTTCTTCGTAAAGTTGTTTGCTCATTCCTCCTTTCAATTGCAGGTCTCGTATGCTCATGAATAGTGTTCATCAAATCAGCTTTCTTTTTTCCATCAAGACTAACCATCTCATTAGTAGGCAAAGACAATAAGTCAAGGGGTGTAAGAAGGTTAAATCCATAAACAACTTCAAAAAGGAGAATAGCCAGTAGATGATTGAACAGTTCAATTGTAAGCAAATTCTACCAGAGGAAAGTGATCCTCCCAAGAAGTTAAATTTCCTTTTAGAATGACCCTTAACATATTTCCTAAGGTTCTATTTACTACCTCAGTTTGCCCATCAGTTTGTGGATGACAAGAAGTAGAAAACAACAATTTTGTTCCCAAGTTTCCCAAAGCACACGCCAAAAGTGGCTTAGAAACTTATCATCCATATCACTAATAATAGTTCGAGGTATACCATGCAATTTAAGAACTTCTCTAACAAATAAATCAGCAACATGAGAAGCGTCATTAGTCTTTAAACAAGGAATAAAACAAGCCATTTTTGAGAACCTATCTACCACAACAAAGATGCTATCCTTACCATACCTTGTTTTAGGCAGTCCTAACACAAAATCCATAGAAATATCAATCCAAAGTGAAATAGACATAGGTAATAGCGAATATAAACCATGTGGAAACATTTTAGATTTAGCTTGTTTGCATCCAAGGCATAGAGCACAAAATCTTTCTACATCATTTCTCATATTTGGCCAAAAGAAATCTTCAGCAAGGATGTCAAGTGTTTTAGGCACACCAAAGTGTCCCATAAGCCCCCCACAATGTGCTCCCCTCACAAAAACTTCTCGCAAAGAACAATTAGGTACACAAAGCTTATTCTTTTAAAAAGAAACCCATCTTTCAGATTATAATTCTCAAAAGGTCCATTTAAACATGCCAAAAATGCTACATCAAAATCAGAATCATCAACATACAAATCCATAATATGATCAAATCCCATCAATTTAGAAGTAAGAGTAGAGACAAGAGCATACCTTTTTGAAAGCGCATCAACAACTATATTGTCTTTACCTTGCTTGTAGCTAATCACAAAAGGAAAAGTTTCAATGAATTCGACCCATTTGGCATGTCTTCAACTAATTTACCTTGACTTTACAAGTATCTTAAAGACTCATGGTTTGTTTTTATCGCCAACTCCTTTGGCCACAAATAATGCTGCCATATAGCAAGAGCCCTTACTAAGGTATATAAATCTTTATCATAAATAGAATAATTGCAACCCCATTCAACTTCTCACTAAAATAAGCGATTGGTTTAGAATCTTGCATTAAAACAACAGTAATACCTCTACCAAATGCATCAAATTCAATTTCAAAGGACTTATTAAAATCAGGTAATTGTAACAAAGAAGAATAACACAATTTATCCTTCAAAATATTAAATGTATGCTCCTGTTCTTTTCCCCAATTAAATACCTTATCCTTCTTAACGACTTCAGTTAAAGGTGCATCAATTGAATTAAAAACTCTAACAAATCTCCAATAAAAGATAGCAAGTCCATGAAAACTTATAACTTCAGTAATGCTCTTAGGTATATGAAATCTTTAATCGTTTTGATTTTATTATCATCTACCTCAACACCTGTAGAACTCACAACAAAACCCAATAAAACTATCTTATCTACACAAAAAGTGCACTTGGATAGATTTGCATACAATTATTGCTCCCTAAGCACATCAAAAACTTATTTCAAATGTTCGACATGCTCTTCTAGAGACTTAGAAAAGATCAGAATATCATCAAAATAAACGACTACAAATTTTCCATGGAAATACTTAAAGATATGGTTCATTAACCTCATGAATGTACTAGGTGCATTAGTTAACCCAAACGACATCACTAACCATTCATACAATCCATATATAGTTTTAAAGGAAGTTTTCCACTCATCTCTAGGATTCATTCTAATTTGGTGATATCCACTCTTCAAATTAATTATAGACAATATTTGAGAACCATGCGATTGGTCAAGCATATCATCTAAACGGGGAATAGGATGACGATACTTTAACATTATTTTATTGATGGCGCGACAGTCCACGTACATGTCACGTCCCGAAATCCCACCATCGGGCCGTGATGGGGTCTAACGTTGAACTCACTAGACAAGCCAACGTGTACAGTTAAACTAGCGTGGAAACATCGATTTAACAAAATAAGCTAAAAACCGTTCACTACTTAACAACGAAGATAAATAAATATGGTTTTCAAAACTAAGTAAAGACAACATAATACATCGCCGCATAATTTTCCCAAAACCTGGAGTCACAAACTCACGAACTGTCTATAAGAGTGCTAAATACAAAGTCTGAAAGGGAATACATGACTGTCTCTGAGACTAGAGGAAAACAAGCAGAAACGAAGGCATAGGGATGGGAGAGACGCCAAGGCCCACGAACGCCAGCGGGTATACCTT